>JAVKPL010013059.1:0-70088 GCA_032173675.1 Gastrolobium villosum | reverse complement strand
ACGAGAGTCACTCCCCCTTTCCTCCGAAACTGGTTCCTCAAGAATTGGAAGTTCAGAAGGTTGTTCTCTCACCATAGTCTCCTTGTCGATTGCGGGTTGTGCTGGAGGTGAGTTAGGCACAGGCTCATCTCTTGGTTTGGCTTGAAATGGGAATATATTTTCTTGAAAGGTAACATCCCTTGATACAAATCGTTCTTGTGTTTCCAAATCCAGCAATCTCCAACCTTTTTGTCCAGTGGGATACCCAATGAAGGCACAACGTCGTGACCGTGAGGCAAATTTGTCATGAGGTTTGGGTCGGGTGTTAGCATAGCACAAGCATCCAAATGTGCGCAAGGTACTGTAATCTGGTGCTTCTCCATTTAGTACTTCATGAGGTGACTTTCCTTGAAGGATTTTTGTGGGTGTTCTGTTGATCAAATGCGCTGCAGTGAGGACGCTTTCTTCCCAGAATTCAACTGGCATACCTGCATGAAAGACCAATGCTCTTGCCACATTAAGAATATGTCTATGTCTCCTTTCTACCCTACCATTCTGCTGTGGTGTATAGACACACGTGGTTTGCTGCAAAATTCCTTTCTCACTAAGGAGCCTCATTATTTTATTGGATTTGAATTCCGTCCCATTATCAGAACGTATTGTTTTCACACTCTTTCCAAATTGATTAGTTACCATAGCCAGGAATTTACTTACTCGATCATAAGTTTCACTTTTGTCTGCCATCATATATACCCACAAACTCCTACTAAAATCATCCACAATAGTTAAAAGATAATGAGCACCCGAGAAAGAAGAAGTCTTGTAAGGTCCCCAAGTATCACAATGCACTAAATGAAAACAATCTTTACTTCGGGAATAGCTTAAAGGAAACACAGATCGAGTTTGCTTGGCACGTTGACAAACTTCACATGCCTTATTAATTACATCTTTATTCAAAACAAAATTAAATTCTGGAATCAAAGATAATGCTTGATATGACGGGTGTCCTAGCCTGTTATGCCACAACTCCACAGATTTTCCTGCTCGAACTGTTGAAGCTGAAGCACGCGTGGACTGAAACACATATACTCCATCACTAAGTTCACCCAAACCAATCTCCCTCTTCAGCATTAGGTCCTGCAAAGAACAACTTTTATCAGTAAACGTCACTATATTTCTGTTGTGTTTCAACAATTGCGAGATGGAAATCAGGTTACATCTCAATTGAGGCACATATAACACATTTTCCAGATCTAATTGTCCATCAAGTACAACAGTTCCTTCCTTTTTTGCACACGTGACAGATCCGTTTGGCAAGGTTACACACAAAGGTTGAATATTTGTGATTTTTTGTAAAAGGTTTAAGGACCCTGTCATGTGACGAGAGGCTCCACTGTCCACAAGCCATTGGATATGAGTATTCTTACCAGAGAGTTTTTCACTTGATGACCGTGGTTGATCGATCAGTGCCATCAACTTGTTGACAATTTCTGGTGTCAGCATCGAGTTTGTAATGACCTGCTGCGGGGTGTCAGATGGCTGAGACATCACACGTTGGTTGTTATCCCAAGTCACCGCTGCATGCGCATGCTCCTGCATATAACGTCCCCCCGAACGTCCTCTTCCTCGCCCTCGTCCACCGGTTCTATTTGGTGGGAATCCAATGATATTCCAGCACTTGGAAGGATCGTGGTTAGTTTTTCCACAGTGAGGACATGGGAACCGTTCAGTCTGTTTCTCAAATGGCACACGTTGCCGTTCAGTCTGTTTCTCAAAGGGCACACGTTGCACTGTTTTCTCCATCTTCTCCTTGGATTCAACACGCGATGCATAGCCCACCACGTTCGCTCTTTCTTCTTGATTACGCGCTATGTTACGGTGAGTTTCTTCTTGTGTAACCGTGGCATACACTTTGTTCACAGAAGGCAGGGGCGAGCTATTCAATATTTGTGACCGTAAGTTGCCAAATATGGCTTCGTCCAAACCCATAAGAAATTGGTAGACTCGGTCATGTTCCCTCTCTTCTTCAGTCTCCTTCGCATATGCACATTTATCTCCACATGCACACGCCTTGCGAGCTTTGCTCCCTTCAAGCTCGTCCCATATTCCTCGCAGCTTTGTGTAGTATTCTCCCACACTGCTGCCAAGTTGTTTTATATTAGCCAAGCTCGTTTTGAGCTGGTACTGACGGGAGAAATTTTCCACAGCATACCTTTCTTTTAGGTCGTCCCAAAGATCCTTCACCTCATCAAAGCATTTGATGAATGGTTGGAGCTTTGGGTCAATGGTGTTGTGTATCCAGCCATTGATCATAGAGTTACACATCTCCCAAGCTCGCCATTCTTCTGCGTCTTCCTCGTCTGGTTTCTTCACGACTCCGGTTATGAATCCCAACTTATTTTTGGCCTTAAGTGCGTTTTTCATGAGCTTAGCCCAATTTTCGTAGTTGGCCTCTCCGCGCAGCAATACAGTTGTAAGCAAAATGCCTGGGCTATCTGAGTTTGCCAGGTGATACGGGGACGCCGGGTCCGACGGCTTCAACTTGCTGGCTCCTTCTCTGGCCATACTCGTAGGGCTAGCTTTCACACTTGTCTTCACAAACTTTGCGGAAAGCGTGGTTTATCAGGAATGCTCTGATACCAAAATAAACTTGGTATTTTGATTGTGTTACTGTTATATTCAAAAGAAGCCTTTAAATAGGCAAACCAATACAAAGGCTACGTACTGGAAAGAGGAGCAAAACAAATTCTTACAAACAGAATCTCTAAGATCCTAACAATCTCCAATATCTAAACTCCTAAACAAATATTATCTATAGTTACAAACAGAATCTCTAAGATCCTAACAATCTCCAATATCTAAACTCCTAAACAAATAATCTCCAATATCTAAACTCCTAAACAAATATTATCTATAGTTACAAACAGAATCTCTAAGATCCTAACAATCTCCAATATCTAAACAATCTAATATCTAAACAAATTGACAATCTCCAATAGAGATTAATAACTGTCTTTTATATTATTCTGTTCCTACAAGGATACTTTGAAAAGGATTATTTCAATCTTCCAGCTGGTAATGTAAACATTCATGTTTACATGTTTGGTTAATGGAATCCACAAAAAGAAAGTTTTTGTTACCTTTATTGCATGTACATTATTCAGTGTGGCACTAACCATTTTTGGGGTGTTGAGTAACCATTATCCATGGTAGCAAATTTTCTAGCAACTACGCTAACGCTATGAATTGATTAAGGGTAGTGATAGAAGTTTGTTTGTTTTTTTTTTTAAATGGCACATTTAATGGTGTACGTACAACTTGGTGAGAACTGTTACTTGCAATTTATTTGTTGTGGTTGTAATTGTTTGCCTTTTTTGATGCTTTCTACCGATTCATCAAAGGAAAAGTGGTCATTCTTTTAAATGACATAACTTATAGATGAGATTCACATCTTTATTTTTTTTTTTGTCAATTCTTTTTCCTCCTTTACTATCTCTTTCTCTCTATTAAAATGACATAACTTTATATCCTTTAAAATGATACACATTTTTTTTCGTCAAATAATAATAATAAAATAATCATATAGTGACTTATCTTCAAAGTGTAGTTGTTCTAGGAGTTTCTCTAGGTATCTTAATTTGTCTTTTATCTATGAAATCTAAGATCTAGAGCAACCCATCTATACAATTTATAGATCTCGAATATACACAACATATAGAAAAAAACAATCATACGATTTCATGGTTTGCAAGTTTATCTAAAATTTCTCTATTCTTATCTTACGGTTTCACAGTTAGTCGAATTTCAATACTTTGTTTGGATTATGCAATTGAAAATTGAGAATGTGAAGAATGAATATTTAGCAACGTGATAGGCTGGAGTGGAAGGAAAAAGGGATTTTGAATAAAGCATTGTTATAACCTTGACACAACTAACTTGTGGTACGCAAAAGTCACTAACATTGATTTAGTGATAAAGGATTAATTTGGATAGATAATATTAAGTTATCTGTTCAATTCTTATTTGTATTAAAAAAAAAACATGTGGTGTGTGTGCGATTTTTCTATGAAGTGGGATGAGTGGAACTGAAATGGAAATTTCAGCCTTTAGACTATAATAATGTGAGAAAGGAAGTATTTTCGAGGACTTTGACCATTTTGCCACTGTTCATCATACTATTTACCAAAATGTCACGCGAACAGTAAAAATTACCAAAGTGCCACGCTGGGTAATTCGCTACTGCCTGTAGCGAATTACGTCTGCTGACGTGTCGTCTCCTCACTGGACCACGTAATTCGCTACACAGTGTAGCGAATTACGTGGTCAAAAGGTCTGTCCGGTCAGACACCTCAACGACACGTGTCATCTCCTCACTGGTCCACGTAATTCGCTACAGTGTAGCGAATTACGTGGTCAAAAGGTCTGTCCGGTCAGACACCTCAACGACACGTGTCATCTCCTCACTGGTCCACGTAATTCGCTACACAGTGTAGCGAATTACGTGGTCAAAAGGCTGCAAGGTCAGCTGCTTCAGTGACACGTGTCATCTCCTCACTGGTCCACGTAATTCGCTACACAGTGTAGCGAATTACGTGTCAGAGAAGTCAAGTCATGTCAACTCGATTGCAGGCCACGTGTCAACTCCCCAGTAATTCGCTAGACCCTATAGCGAATTATGCCCAGGTGTATAAATCACTCCATTTCAGGTGTGATTCTCCACTCGCAAAGGTTTCCTTTTATGTAAGTTTTTACTACTTTTGTATTTCTTGAATCTTCATTGTTTTTCTATTTTTGTAAGATGAGTGATGGTAGGAGGAATGATATAATAGCTACTGTTTATTATAATGGGAGAAAATACTTTGGGCCAAACGGGCAAGTATTTGAAGGTGATGCAAAAATGTTTCGCATGAGTCCAAGATGCAATCTTCACGAGCTGAAGAAGTTAATATACAAAAAGTTAAGATTACAACGTGGTCAAACTCTTGCTCGGTTGACCGCTAGATGTGCCTCGGGAAACCCCGTGCAATGGGTTGGTGTTGAAATTGTCGACGATGAAGATGTAACGTTAGTAGTAGATGCAAGCACTTCTGAACACGACGAGTCAAGATTTGTTGAATTATATGCAGAAGTAAATTACGGTGGACAATCCAGCAATCAACCGAGCAATCCATGCACTAACATCGTCGCCGTAAACATGGTGCCAATGGATAATCCGGAAGATGAGGCCGCGTCCCCCACGCTTGCACCAACAACTCAAGAAATTTTAGACGAAAGCATTCCCGCCCGCAACGTGAACGATCCATCTTGGCGTACAGATAGTTCCGAGGACGAGCATGATGAAGGTCTTGTTCCGGATAGCGAGTCATCGGATACGGATGTCGATGGTGATTTTGATCGTTGTCCGTCTAATGCTATTGCACAACCAATTCCATCTCCAGGCATTGTCGGAATGCAAGATCCTCCTGTGGCAGGTACGTAACCATTAATGCTTAATAATAAAAAATATGATATCATATTAAAACCACATTAATATTGGGGTTTTGGACTTGTTATTATGCAGGAAATGATAATGTACCATTTTGGTCTGGAATTAGCCATTTCACGAATGTTAATTGGGAATATCCAGATCAAGAAGTTGGATGATATGAATGGAGCACAAATACCTAACTGGCAATTCGACGATGCGCTATATAAGGACCAAATCTTTGACACCAAGCAAGATGTACAGATGGCAATTAAACAATATTGTATGACAAATCATCGCACAACAGTCGTACTGAAAAGTGATACGAAAAGGTTGATTATGGTTTGTCAAGATCATAACGCCGGTTGTCCAATGAGGATGAGAGCATACCAAAAAAAAGGTGGCAGCGAATGGGTGATAGGCGTATGGAATAACGAACACACATGTGCTAGTCAGTCTCTTACCCAAGATCACAAGCAGTTGGACTCAAATCTCATTTGTTCATTGATCTTAGGTGCGTAGAGTTATTGCTTTTAAATTTATAGAGACTTTGTATGCTGTTAACTAATACCGTGTTGTTTGACCGCATAAACAGAAATGATAAGAGAGGAGCCCAGTGTCAAAATTGGGCTTATCCAAGAAAGGATCGCTACTATCCTTGGATTCCATATATCGTATATGAAGGCTTGGAAGGCAAAGCAAAAGGCTATTGTGAAAGTATTTGGTGACTGGGACGAGTTGTATGCGTTCTTACCTAGGTGGCTGGATTACATGCTACATTTTTCTCCCGGATCCGCCTATAAGCTGGATTTGCGTGACCATTTCGTTAATGGCTGCCTCGACCAAGCTCACAAGGTATTTAGAAGGGTGTTTTGGACATTTAAACAGTGTTGTGATGCATTCAATTATTGCAAGCCAATAATCATGATTGATGGGACCCATCTATATGGAAAATATCGCGGGACCCTAATGATTGCTACAACAGTGGATGGCAACAATTACATTCTTCCAATCGCATTCGCTATCGTGTCTGCAGAAAATACTAACAACTGGTCGTGGTTCTTAGCACTTATTCGAATACATGTTACGCAAAAAACCGGAATCTGTCTGATATCTGATAGGCATGCGGGAATCTTGGCTGCAGTGAACAATGTTGATCTAGGATGGTCTCCACCACAGGCATACCATGTGTATTGCCTTCGCCACGTGGCAAGTAATTTCAATCACAAGTTCAAGAATGTCATGTTGAAGAAGCAGTTGAAGAAGTTAGGTATGTTTTCAATTTGTCTGATTGGTATAATGGACCACCAATAGTAATGTTTTTTGTGTTAAATGTGTAGGATATACAACATCGCGCTTAGACTTTGATGCTGGTTTAGAGAAGTTTAAAGAAACAAGCCCTCAAATAGCTGAATGGATTGATCGCATCCCGAAAGAGAAGTGGAGCATCTCTTATGATCTACAAGGAAGAAGATTTGGTCATATGACAACAAATCTGTCAGAGTGTGTTAATAAAGTTCTAAAAGGGGCGCGAAACCTTCCAATCGCCTCACTTGTGCGTATAACTTACAGTAGACTGGTGGCATATTTTTTAGAGCACGAACAAGAAGCCCGTGAGGAGCTTGAGAGAGGTAATCGCTTCGCCAAAGTCATGTGGCGACTATATGTGGACAATCAAGATAAGGCCAGGACACATTACGTAACTTCTTATGACGTGCAACGAACAAGATTTGAAGTGCAAGAGTCATATAATGTACGTACTCATCGCGAAGGTAAGAAATGGTCGGTTTCGTTATCTGACCGTACATGTCAGTGTGGTGAGTTCACTGCTTTCAGGTTCCCCTGTAGCCATGTCATTGCGGCATGTACATCGACGCATCACGATCCCACACTGTACATAGACCCTGCATACAGTGCCAAGAATCAATGTGAAATTTATTCAGCTCAATGGTATCCAATTGGTAACGAGGATTTTATACCGCCATTTGCACGTGCAACAGTTATACCAGATGTGTCCATGAAACGTCAACGGGGAAGGCCTAGAAGTACACGTATTCACAATGAGATGGATTCTCGTGAAGGCGCAATTACTCGAACAAGGTGCGGTTATTGTAGGCAGGTTGGGCATAATAAACGGCATTGTCCTTCGCGACATCAACCACAGCAGTGAATTAGTTTAAGTTTTTATTATATGCATAAATATGTTATAGTAGTGATGTACTTCATGTGTGCCTTGTTATAATATTTAGTACCGTCATTTAATATTTTAATCAGTCAAGCCGATAAGAACATAACTGTAATTATAAATAATGCATCATATGTGTAAAAATATAGTCTCCAACACAAGTGCAAAATATATGTAAATAAGAGTCAACAGTCCATCGACATTAAACAAACTCAACCTAAATACAGACAAACACAACAAAATAACACATCAGTGCTCTCGAGCATGATACCCCGCGCACTTAGCCGTATCATGGTCAAATGGTGACAGCATACAAGTTAACCTGGCCTGACGAATGGGGTTTCGCCTAATCCCCTCAGCATCAACACCATCACCACCAGCAACTGGATCAGCACCGGGATCATCGCCATGTGCCGCCTGCGCATGACCAGGATCATCGCCACCACCGCCAACAATAGGGGGATCATCAACCGCCTCTCCCATAACATCGGCCAAATCCTGAGCAGAAAACTCCTCGAATGGCTGTGAATGTGGTGACTGCAAGAAACTCGTCGAATAGGCTGTCGGAGTGGCAAGCACCGGAGCATGTGCATATGATGGCTCGCCAGGATCAGTAGTTGGCCTGTAGTAATCTGGGAATGAATCTAAACCCTGTGGAGGCTGTGAAGTACTACCGCCTGTATACATAGGATATGGCTGAGATGGAAATACATATTGTCCCATAGGTTGCGCTGTCGGCCAAGGTGGATACTGTGTAGCATGAAACCCAGGCTGGGGTGGCCACCAATACTGTTGTGAAGGACCAGCTGGAAAACCTGGGGAATAATACATGCCGGCGGGACGGGGAGGCATGGCAGGGACAACATGTGGTGTATCAGCAACCGGAGGTGTGGTATGGTATGGTGAAGCGGCAGGCCCTCATAACGTGCACGTCGACTACGACGCTGGACAGGCGGAGGGTCCTCTGTATTACGTACCACCGGTCGGGCTGCGGGCTCGCCAGGATCTGTCAATCTGTTCATATCATCACACGCGGCAAGGGCCCTGAGTGCCTCGTGATAAATCTGATCCATAGAGAACGATTCCCGACCCTCTGGCGAAGCCATATGGACCACTGTCTCCGTGCGATCAGCCTGTAGGACATACATGTTTAAATTTGTTAGCTACTATAAAAAAAGGTTAAGAACACATAATTCAATAGTATTACAACATACCACGTGCGTCGCAATCGCAGCCCTGCGGGTCATCCATCGACGGGTCACTCTATGATACCACCCCATATACTCACTGTTAACAGATAAATGGCCGTCATCATTTTGCGGAAGAGGAAAAAGGTCCTGCAGTACTAGAGAATCCCTATTCTCCCACTGAGCGATAAAGAATGCATGTCTCTCCCTCCAGTCTACGTCTGTCTTACCAGTAATGGAAATCGTCAGCAGGTCAAGACAACTAATCGGAGCAGGTGGAATAGGCTGCTGAAATCCAAACTGTCGTAGAACTCGATCCGGCTGCTGATATACCACGACCTGGTAACAAATTAGTGGACAGACAGCGATCCATCTGCGGGCGGTGTCAGAAAGAGGTGGATTACCTATGAAACCAAGGTACGGCCTCCAACAAAACTCACGTCTGCGCATAACGTCTAGACGATGTCGGTACCTGCGTATATGTGAACACACAGTCTGCCGTTGCACATAAAAATTAAACCTGCAAAAAAAATACGACATTCAATACCATACAATAATTATTCAAATATTAACAGATATATCTATTTGAATAATTCACAAATGACAACAGTGCAATTACCTGTGTCCATAAGCAGCCTCCTCATCAATGACTGCGGGTATCCCGGGAGAGATAGGCGGGAATCTAGTCCACGCCCATAATTGCAATAATAGTACACAACCACCCATGTCAGAACGTCTCCTGTCAGTCACTTTGCACAATTCCTTATATAACACGGCAAGAACTGCAGAGCCCCAACTATACGTTCCACACCGCTGGAAATTATCCAAATATGTCAAGTACCTCGCAGGAACGAAGCTAGAAGCAGTGTCCACGAACAGCGTCCCCCCGAGTATACGCAAAATTAGAGCGCGAGTATATCTCATCCGGTCCACCTCGGTGTTTGCATGGGGTGCATAATAGCGAAATTCCTGTCGCAAGAAGTGCAGACCCAACAAGCCCCCAGACAATTCCCTACCAGGCTGTGCCTGAACACCTAAGTAATCACGGACCAAATCCTTAAAAGGATGTCGTCCGTGTCGCCCGGACACAACCTGACCATCGGTGGGCAAACCTAGCAGATGATGCACATCCTCTAGGGTAATGGTGACCTCACCCATCCTCATGTGAAATGTCCTTGTCTCTGGGCGCCAACGCTCGACAAGCGCAGACACAAGGGCATGATCAATCTGAAATCATAAAAATATGTGGGTAAAAGCATCAATAAAAATATTATTATCACAATGCCATATTCCAAAGTCAAGATATAATGATACAATCAAAAATTACTAACCTCATGATTGCGCAAGCGCGCAATATGGTAAAAGCCAGCCTGCCTCAGCCATGGCGTAATCTCCTCCGGAATGTCCTCGTGATCATGCGTCGCCGCATGTCGCACGTTAATCACCCGATCATCAGGATCCTGATCCTCACAAGTGTTCCACACATGTGTGGATATATGTTTATCCTGCAGAGTTAAGAGCGTCTTATCTGAAGGCCCAGGATCAATCACACTGCGTGGAGACACTGGGCGAGGTGGCGAATCATGCTCCATATCTAATTAATGAAAATTAATGAATATCAAACTTAAATTATTAACACCTAATCAATCATGCGTAAAATACATTAACCCATTTACTAACCTAAGGTTTCAAATGCCAATATTAAAGAATATTTTAAAAAAATTGGACAATAAATAAAAGATTAAATTAATTACACCTAAGCTTTTATACGTTAATATAAATTCACGTAATTACATACCCAAGGTTTTAAAAATCAAGATTAAAAAATAAGCACAATCATTAACGATTATAAATTAATTACAAACTTTAATTATGTACGCCTAATCTAACCATCCATTTATGCGTAAATTAAATTAACATAACTATTAACCTAATGGCTAAAATATCAACAAGATTTATAAATTATTAAATTAAAAATTCATTAATATTAAACTTAAATTATTAACACCTAATCAATCATGCGTAAAATACATTAACCCATTTACTAACCTAAGGTTTCAAATGCCAATATTAAAAAATATTTTAAAAAAATTAGACAATAAATAAAAGATTAAATTAATTAGACCTACGTTAATATAAATTCACGTAATTACATACCCAAGGTTTTAAAAATCAAAGATTAAAAAATAAGCACAATCATTAACGATTATAAATTAATTACAAACTTTAATTATGTACGCCTAATCTAACCATCCATTTATGCGTAAATTAAATTAACATAACTATTAACCTAATGGCTAAAATATCAACAATATTTATAAATTATTAAATTAAAAATTAATGAATATCAAACTTAAATTATTAACACCTAATTAAATCATGCATAAAATACATTAACCCATTTACTAACCTAAGGTTTCAAATGCCAATATTAAAAAATATTTTAAAAAAATTGGACAATAAATAAAAGATTAAATTAATTAGACCTACGTTAATATAAATTCACGTAATTACATACCCAAGGTTTTAAAAATCAAGATTAAAAAATAAGCACAATCATTAACGATTATAAATTAATTACAAACTTTAATTATGTACGCCTAATCTAACCATCCATTTATGCGTAAATTAAATTAACATAACTATTAACCTAATGGCTAAAATATCAACAATATTTATAAATTATTAAATTAAAAATTAATGAATATCAAACTTAAATTATTAACACCTAATTAAATCATGCATAAAATACATTAACCCATTTACTAACCTAAGGTTTCAAATGCCAATATTAAAAAATATTTTAAAAAAATTGGACAATAAATAAAAGATTAAATTAATTAGACCTACGTTAATATAAATTCACGTAATTACATACCCAAGGTTTTAAAAATCAAGATTAAAAAATAAGCACAATCATTAACGATTATAAATTAATTACAAACTTTAATTATGTACGCCTAATCTAACCATCCATTTATGCGTAAATTAAATTAACATAACTATTAACCTAATGGCTAAAATTCAACAATAATAAATTATTAAATTAAAAATTAATGAATATCAAATTAAATTATTAACACCTAATTAAATCATGCATAAAATACATTAACCCATTTACTAACCTAAGCCTATTAAAAAATATTTTAAAAAAATTGGACAATAAATAAAAGATTAAATTAATTACACATTAAAAATCATTTTTTAAAAATGATTAAAAAATAAGCACAATCATTAACGATTATAAATTAAATTTTAATTATGTACAATCTAACCATTCATTTATGCGTAAAATAAATTAACATAACTATTAACCTAATGCCTAAAATAACATTAAATAATATTAACACATTTTACTAGCCTAAGGTTTCACTAAACTAAAGTTTCACTAAACTAAAGTTTCAAATATCAACACTAAATAATACACCACATTCACTAACCTAAAGTTTCAAATACTTAAAGTGTTAAATATCAACACTAAATAATACACCACACTTCACTAACCTAAAATTTCAAATTTCAACACTAAATAATATAACATATTTACTAACCTAAAGTTTCAATCCTAAACACTAAATAATGTAACATATATACTAACCTATTCATGCAATTGTAAATATCATATTTATAAAACATAATTAATTAAATAAACATATTAAAAAAGAAACAAAAAAAATTAAAATGAAAAGAGAGACTAACCTTCTTGAGAGAGAAAAATCTTGGAGAGAGAAATATTTTAGAGAGAGAAAAATAGTTAGAAAGATGGAGAGTATGAGAGGAGTGGAGAGAATGGTGAGGGGGAAGGGGTGGGACGCAGGGTATAAATAGGAAAAAAATCTGCACATAATTCGCTACACTGTGTAGCGAATTATGTGCATGTGTGACACGTGTCTGACATGCGCAGAGGTGCAGGTGACCGTTGCCACATAATTCGCTACACAGTGTAGCGAATTATGTGGATGCTTGACACGTGTCTGACATGCGCAGAGGTGCAGGTGACCGTTGTCCACGTAATTCGCTACACTGTGTAGCGAATTAGGTGGACCATTGCATGGTTGACACGTGTCACTCAAACAGCTGACATTGCAGCCTTTTGACCACGTAATTCGCTACACTGTGTAGCGAATTACGTGGACCAGTGAGGAGATGACACGTGTCGTTAAAGAGTCTGACCGGGCAGACCTTTTGACCACGTAATTCGCTACACTGTGTAGCGAATTACGTGGTCCAGTGAGGAGACGACACGTCAGCAGACGTAATTCGCTACAGGCAGCAGCGAATTACCCAGCGTGGCACTTTGGTAATTTTTACTGTTCGCGTGGCATTTTGGTAAATAGTATGATGAACAGTGGCAAAATGGTCAAAGTCCCGTATTTTCGGGCATTAATTCCAAATCAAAATATTTTGCTAAAATAATATAGTAAAATGCACATGAAGTATGTGTGTTTAAGTTGCATATATGGTTACGTGGGAAGGGGTTTATATCTATCATGTCACATGACACCAAAAACTTTCCTACACACACATCATTTTGTGGGGCCCACATTTTCTAAAGCAAAAAAAAAAAAAAAAAAAACTAATGCACGCAAAATGAATTTCTATAACATTACACAATCATTTTTCCTACAATATAATTCTTATAAAATCCTACGTGGGAATTGTGCAAAAGTAAGTGCACGCTTACCACATATCACACGCTACAAGATTCCTATGGAGATATGCGTGTTCAATTTACGTCTGAGGGTATACATGACTTGCAATGCATGATATATGAAAAGCGCACACTCATTTCTATACAAGTCACACACCACCTCATATGTGATTTGAATATGCATGCCTCACGTCTAATTATATTATTTCAGAAAAATATTTAAAATTTAAATTAATAAAATATTTCATTTCTCACTAATTCGGTGAATATGCCAGAAATTTGCATATGAACTCATCTAAAAATCATGAAATGGCCCAGTTTGATATGTAGTACCTTACACAAATTATACTTTTCTTTTCCGTTTTTTGCGTTGGAGATAAATTGTCAATATTAAGCCATTAAGATTGGTTTAGTGTTGAGGAGTTTGGTAATTTGTATTATGTTATAGGTTCGATTTTCATCATTGTGTCCAATTTTTTTTGTTGTTGTCGTCGTCGTCAATAGTGCATTGTGTTGAACCATTAACATCATACTCTCTTAATTATTATAAAATAATAAATGACCGTAACATGTGGATAGTTATATGCTTATAGATAGGGCTGTAAATAAGTTAGGCTTTGACTTAAATAGATCATGTTTGTGTAAAAAATATTGGATCTGGTCTGACCTGTTAATTTGTATAGGTCTCAAATTACAAATCTGGCATGACTTATATTCAAAAAATAAAAGTCTTGGCTTAAGATTGTTAGTATTACTTTATTATTTAAAATTATTAAAATGATAATTTTATTTATTTTATTTAAAATAAATAATATGACATAGGTCCGCCTGAAGACTTATAGGTCGGATATATACAAAAAAACCTATGGCATGTTTTTTAAATAGGTTTTTTTTAAAAGACTATGCATATTCTATTTTACTATTTATAATAGGTCAAATCTGACCTAATATAAGCTAGGCCGTAGGCCCCTGTAGGTCGACCTAGCCCATTTACACCCCTAAGTATATAGAAACATCATTTCGCGTTTAAAGGATTTGTTTATAATTTATATTAGTTTAATGAGAAGATTATATTTGCAAATTTTTTGTTCATAAATTTTTAAAAATTATATTATATTTTATCAATAAATACTTTAAAATAAAATTTTACCTATAAAAATAGTATAATTTGTAAATTTATAATTTTTTTATCTATATAAGCCTCGTTTAGTTTTATAATAGAGTAAATATCATTTTTTGTCGCTAACAAAAAATACGGTCCCCACTTTAATCCCTTATAAAAAAAGTACCATCGAGGTCCCTAATAAATTCAAAGTGGACCCATTTAGTTGAAATTATGATCCCTCATAAATTCAAAAAACTCTCATATTAGTTCCTCAAAAGACTAAAACAGATCTACTTTAAATTTTAGGGAGACTGGCCGGGTAAATTTTTTTTATAACAGATTAAAGTATGGAACATATTTTTTATTAGGGGTTCAAAAAGAGTATTTACTGTTTATAATAAGGTGGTGTTTGGTTGGGATGGTTTTTGAAGGATATATATCTTTCTCAAGTATGACTTTTAGAAACACCATGTTTGTTTTAACATATTTCTCCAAAAACCCATCTATCCAGGAAGTATGGATTTATGAGAAACATAGATATCCGCACTGTTCAAAAATCCAATTTGAAGGTGGGATTTTCGGAAAATCGGTTATCTCACTTTTAATGCACTGTTGATTTCATAAAGCTACCTAATTTTCCCAGTAAAATTTTCCCCCCACCAAACAACATTTTTTTACCTATTTCACTTTATCCATCTTTCCAATCATTTCTCCATCTATTACATTTCCTTATTATTTTAAAAAAATTTCTCATACCAAACACCCTTGACGTTGAAACATCTATTTGTATTTGTTTTTGGAGTCTAAGTCAACGCCCTATTCCTGCACCAAGTTGCACGAGCAAGCCTACAATACCCCTGGTATATTAGAAGGGGAAAATTTTTGCGGTATAAAATAAAGTGAAAAAATATTTATCTTATTAAATGATATAATTTATATTATTTTTTTCTCATAAAGAGATATAATTCATATTTTTTTTTGTCTCCCTCTCTTCTTTTATTTATTTCTCTCTCTTTTAAAATGATATAATTTTAGATTCTTTAAAATAATAGACATTTTTTTTTCTAAAATGAATTATAAAAATATGTATTAAAGTGATTTTTTTTTTCATTTTAAGTAAAAAGAGTATCCAACTCGAAATTTGGTACTCCCATTGTATTCAAGAAATTCTTCATACATAGAAAAAAAACAAATTAAAATAACTCGGGATTACTGTAATCCTTCTTATAGGTGGCAAAGTGGGCAGCCTGCCTCGCCCATCCCGCCATCAACCTGCTAAAAAATGAGTCAGTCTGCCCCGCTTTTGAAAGTGGGCTGAAAAACTCAGTCCGTCCCGCCCCATTTGGCGGGTTGGTCCGCCAGCGCGAGTCTATTTTACACTAACACGCATATGTCCGCCTTCAACCCACCAAAAAATGAGTCCACCCCACTTTTGAGATGGTTTGAAAAACTCAGCCCAACCCGTCCAGTTTGACTGGTTGGGTGGATTGGCCCGCCGATCCGAGCCGGTTTTGCATCTATAATCCTTCTATTCATAGGATGTCAAGTGGGAGAAAAAAAATAATTCCGACACCATTAGAAGATTTCTCCACGTATAGACCCGTTGCCACACGCCATCCCCTTCGTAGCTCAAATGTCTGGCTTCACATTATGCCACATGCCTTCGACATTGTCTTTTCCAAAGTCATAAAATCTTCCACAATCCGCCAACCCTTACATAGTTATTCTCAAATTGCCAATAAATGACCAAATTCTGAGCAAGATACTATTAATTGATTAACCATAGTATCATACAAGATGATGACAAATTAAATAAAAATGTGAAAATAGATTGTTAATTAAACATAATGGTATTATGATGACAAAGATTCATATAACCTGCAATATATTATAATTATAAAACATCTTGATTTTTGTCTCAAAATACATCGTTTTATGCTCACTGGAGAAAATCTTATTTCTTTTATCCTAAATAAATATTAAATCACACACAAGATGCATTCCCTAAATATGTTAATATTCCCAATTGCAATAAGTGATCAAGACTAGTTGATAATGGCACAAAAAAAAAACTCAACCCACTTGACTTGGTCACCGTTGTTGTCAACTCTTCCATCATTTTCCCCGTGGTAATCTTCCATCCTGCCAAGCACGTTAGAATCTAATTTTGCCTTGTACACACCTTACATTCCATCTTAAACATTATTCCAAACAATAATAATACTTATTTAAGGACATATACTTAAAAGAACCAAATACACATCTTTTGAGCTCAACTTAGCAATAGCTATGACTCTAATTACTCTATTTCTCTTCTTGTTCTTCTTATTCTCTACATCAAGTAAGCTACTTCCCCTTTTGGGTTTCATTGATTTTCAAATTTCAATATTCATTCATTCCTCTAACCCCCTTTTACAGGTGCAAAACTCTCAGGAACACCAGGAATCAACTATGGCCAATTGGGGAACAACCTTCCATCACCAACAACCTCAGTTTCTCTCATCAAGTCCCTTAAAGCCAAAAGCGTCAAAATCTACGACACAAACCCAAAAATCCTCAAAGCTCTAAAGAACACAGGCATCAAAGTTTCCATCATGGTCCCAAATCAAATTGTCTCAAACATATCCACAAACCAAACATTCGCAAACCAATGGGTCAAATCCAACGTTGTACCCTTTTACCCACAGACACTGATTCGTTACCTCCTCGTAGGTAACGAACTCATCAGCAGCACAGGGAACGAAACCTGGTCCCACATCGTGCCCGCAATGAGAAGAATCAAACACTCTTTAACAACCTTCGGTTTGCGCAAGATCAAGGTTGGAACTTCTTGTGCAATGGACGTGTTGCAATCGTCGTTTCCACCCTCAAACGGCACTTTCAGAAACGACATTGCGTTTCGGGTAATGAAGCCCATGTTGGAGTTTTTGCATAAGTCTAACTCTTTTTTCTTCTTGGATGTGTACCCGTTTTTTTCTTGGGCCTCGGATCCGGTTAATATTAACCTAAATTACGCTCTTTTTGAATCGGAGAATATTACGGTTACGGATCCGGGTACGGGTTTGGTTTATAAAAATTTATTTGATCAGATGGTGGATGCTGTTTATTTTGCAATGAAGCGACTCGGGTATAAGCGAATTCGGATCTTCATTGCGGAAACGGGTTGGCCCAATGGAGGAGATTTGGATCAGGCTGGAGCGAATATTCACAACGCTGCAACTTACAATAGAAACTTTGTTAAGAAGGTTGCAAAAAAACCGCCGGTCGGGACTCCGGCTCGACCGGGTTCGGTTCTTCCATCGTTTATTTTTGCGCTGTTTAATGAGAACCTGAAACCGGGTGCGGGCACGGAGCGTCATTTCGGGTTATTGTACCCGAACAGGTCGAGCGTTTACGAGATTGATCTCTCCGGAAAGACGCCGGAATCTGAGTTCGCGCCTTTGCCGCCGCCGGTGGATTACAAAGGGAAGGCGTGGTGCGTGGTGGCGGAGGGAGCGAATGTGACAGCGGTGGTGGCGGCGTTATCGTACGCTTGCTCGCAGGGGAACCGAACCTGTGACCCGATTCGACCCGGAAAACCGTGCTTTGAACCCAATTCGGTGGTGGGTCACGCTAGCTATGCTTTCAGTTCTTACTGGGCGCAGATGAGGCCTGTGGGTGGAACGTGTTACTTCAATGGCCTCGCAACCCAAACTGCAAAGAATCCAAGTAAGTGCGAGTTTTATATTTTATAAAAAAATTGATATTATAGTTTTTTATTTTTATTTTTTTTGTTAAACATATTA
This sequence comes from Gastrolobium villosum, assembly GCA_032173675.1. Classification (NCBI taxonomy): domain Eukaryota; kingdom Viridiplantae; phylum Streptophyta; class Magnoliopsida; order Fabales; family Fabaceae; genus Gastrolobium; species Gastrolobium villosum. Next base: position 51,732 of record JAVKPL010013059.1, on the reverse strand, counting down.
TAGTTTTTTTATTTATTATATATATGAAAGAAAATATTTGTTAATGGTCATTTTAATTAAAATTAATATTTTTTATATAAAAATTTCATATTTTATTTCCTATGATTTTTATTGTGTATTTTTTTCTCATATAAATTTTTTTGAATTAAAATGACACAATTATATGTCATTTGAAAAAATAAACATCAATCTCTATATATATCTTAATTTAATCTTACTTTTATTTGGATTTATTTATTAATTGTGAATATAATGAATTTAAAATAAAAGTGATATTGATATTAATTTTGTTAATATAATATTAAATTGAAAATAAGGAACTTTTTCTATAATATTTTCCTCTATGAATTTAAGCTATTTTTTTTTCTGGGATAGAATATTATGTCTATTTTTTATATATTTATTTTATCTACTTATCTCTAATATTATTATATCATAATCTCAACTAATATTTATCATTTCTCTATTATTTTAAGATTTTGATTTAATAATATTAAAAATAAATAGATAAAGTAGGTATAAAAAAAGATAAACATAATATCATCATCCTGCACTTTTTTTTCAATGAAATAAATGTTTTCTTTCTTGATTTAGTTTAATTTATTATATGGTAATAGAGGAAAATTTTATTATTACTTACTTTAAGGAAGGTAAAGTGAAATAATTTATGAGAATTTTTTTTTAAATAACAGTTATTTTAATTAAAATGATTATTTTTTATTTAATATTTAAATTAAAAAAGTCTCTTATTTTCTTTTATCTTGATTTTTATTGTGTAATTGTTTTTCTTATAATAAATTACTATAATTTTGACTAAAATATTATAATTTTATATCATTTAGAAGGACAAACATCAATCCTATAATTTATTATTGCAGTTATGTTTTTTTGTTTTGTGGACCGTTATTTAATACGAAAGCAAATTTGCAAAGATTCTCACCAAGTTACTTAACATATGGTTATAATGCCATTTTGAAGGGTTTTTTTTTTTTTCTTTCTTCAATAAAACATTTAAAAGGTAAAAGAAAAGCTATAATCATGCAGGGATTAAGAATTGGTGATAAATTCATTTCGGACAATACATTATTCATCATTTCTCTTTTGTTTTTATGTTCAGCCCTTTGTTTGTTTGTTTTGTTTGAAGGTTATGGATCGTGCAAGTTCCCAAGCGTGACTCTCTGATGCAGCCAATGCCAATCAAATTACTCCACCTTCTGATATTCGTTCTCAAGTCACTACATCAAGAATTTCCAATTTGGAATTTGGAATCCTTTTTATAGGCATTAATTTATTTTTGCTTTTCTTTTCATGAACATATGTTCCTCCAATATATAGCACGAATAATTGGGCTTGTCACTCCCAACTCCCAACCCACCAAGGAGGAACTTATGTTGATGATTACCCATAATAAGTTGACCCCATCGATGTGGTCATGGATATTGGCAAGGAAGCCATTTCTATCTTATTTTGCCTGTAACGTAATGCTTTTGTATACTCAACTGAAATTAGACACATATTATTCACATTTGTATGAGTATTTTTTTTTTATCTAATTCAATTCGACTATTGTCAGATTTATATTTCGATTTTATCCGATTTAGTTTCATGATACATATATTTAGTTTTATAAAACAGATAACGTAGACTATATGATGAAGTCAACTAAAGTATATAAAAATAACATAATTTTGTCTAAGGGAAAATGTTTGTGCAATTAAGTCAGATAAGTTATTTGCATTTATTTTCAAAATGATGTTATTTTGGTATTGAAATCTTAAAAAATTATAAATATAAAGACTATTATAACCCTGAAATAAATTAAAATTACAAAAACACAATGATTTCCGCCTCAAAACGATGTCGTATTGGATTTACTGCAGATAACTTATATGTAGTAACTACAGAAAAAATGAACCATTTGTCTAATCAATAAAATATTAATATGCCCAAACATTTTTTTTCTTTGAACTTGTTTGGATACTTTATTTTTTAAGCTGGAAGCTACAAAGTAAAACTAAAAAAAGAGCTTAAGAAAATTGTCTTGATGCAAAATTGTTTGGATACATGCCTCCATCATACTTGAAATTCCAGAGAGTTTAAGTTGAGTTCCTGCCCCTACCATTTGATAGTTTCTCCAAGCAAGGACAAAAAATTGGCTTGATGCAAAATCTAAAAAGTGCTCATTTCTCCTCGTATTATCTTGTTCGCTCTCTATATTTCCTTTTCTTTCTAAAATAGGAGCGGACTCCGGGTGGTGTAAACAGTAAATAGGTTTAGTTTTAATCTTTAGAACCTACCGATAAAGAAGATAGGATAGAATAACTTATTATATCCTACTTTTATCTCTTGTTTGATGGGTCAATCGAATATAATTAACTTATCCTATTGTCTCATTTTATCCTTTCCAATACATGATTTCTTATCCTATGAGGAAGCTGGGTTAAGATTTAATAGGATAGGATATCAATATTGGATACCCAATATATCCCCACGCTACCTAATATATTTATATTTATTGCATTATATTTTATTTTTTCTTTCTCTTTTCTCTTTTTACATAATTTTATCAGATTGCTAATCAGATGCTCATCAAACACAGGACATGATATATGCTTATCAGTTCTGTATCATATCTTACCCTTATCCAACTCTCATATCCTACCCGTTCTTATCCTATCCTGTTCACCAAACGAGCCTTAGATACTAAGGGGAGGGAGGAAACTTAGGTTTGTATGTCTAGTCATTGCTTTCTTTATTGGATTTTATAATTCTCATGTAACATGAGAATTGAAATCTCATGTTATAGAGATAAAAAGCATGTGAGACCCATATGTTAGAAAAAATTATGTGTAGGACCCACATCAGCACGGAAATCGAAGGGTGTATAGGAAGATTTCAATTCTCATGTTAAATGAGAATTATAAAACCCTTCTTAATTTTTAACTAATAAAAACTTAGTTTGATGGGACAAGCGAAAATATCCTAGGCTAATATTGTATACAAAAATATTTATTTTTTCATAAAATTTAAGGGTATCATTACCTACTCTTAATAAATTAATTAACTATTTAATTTGTCCTCCTTAGATTTAAATCTTCACAATCTCTTAATTAAGATGATTAAAATCAACTGGACTCTTTAATCTTTTATCTTTAATTATCTCTATATTTTTCCTAGGGCTGGCAAAATGGGCTGAGCCCGTCGGGCTGGCCCGCCCCGCCCACCAAACAGGGCGGGCTGGGTTGAGTTTTTCAGCCCACCAGCCCGCCAACCCGCCGGGCTCGGCCCGCCAAGCCCTTTTTTTTTAGGTTATCCAATTATTATGTAACTTCGTGCCCTAGATTTCTCTGCAAGTAAGTGGCTTTTTCGAATAGTTGTGGACTGCTCATACAACACTTTGTTACTTGTTTTGTTATTTAGTTTTACCTTGATATGATTTTAATTTTTATTGTTATTTCTGGATTGAAAGATGCATATTTATATGTAGATTATTAAACACTGATCTTCTTGGTTTCATAAGCACATTAGGATTTTATGCAGATTTTTATATGCTTTTATGCAAAAAAAATTATTTTTTTTATGCATAATTTAATTTTTTGTATATTATTTTTATATTTTAGATTTTTATATATATTTTTTAATTTTAGGCGGGCTGACCCGTAGCCCGCCAACCCACTCATAAAACGGGCCGGGTTGCTCAATTCAACCCATTTTGTCAAAACGGGCCGGGGCGGGCCATCCCATTTTAAGCGGGCCAGTGGCGGGCCGGGGCGGGTCGGGGCGGGCTGGCCCGTATTGCCAGCCCTAATTTTTCCTATGTTTTACTTTAGAGTTTTTCAACGTATTTATTATGAGAGATATACTTATTATCTATTTTTCTTACTACTTGTTACTACTAAATCTTAACCGTTGATTTCCATCAATCTAACGGTTGTAATTTATAAGATCATACTTATTAATTTGTAATAAATTATAATCGTTAGATGAACGGAAATCAACGGTTAAGATTTGGTAGTAACAAGTAGTAAGAAAAATAGGTAATAAGTATAACCTTTCCCCCTTATTATACGTAAACTTTTGTCTTTAATATATAAAATCATAAAAATAATTTCAACTATGGTTAATAACTTAAAATTATATAATTTTCATAAAAAATTTAGAATTACAAAGTTTAGAAAAATACATATATATATATATATATATATATATATATTTTTTGGTAAGCAATATAGACATATTTTAAATAGTGATATACAAAGTCATTACTCATATTTTGAATAAGGGAAGACTTCATTATCACCTGTAACATTCTCTGTAACTCGCATATAGCATATCATATTACTTCTTAAATATTATTTTAATTGAAAGAATAATAATTATAAAATAATAAAGAATATGATATTCTAAAGCAACAGATATAAAATAAATACCTTTAAAATTTAATTATACATTAAATAATAAGTTAAGTTCACTAGTACATTTGAAACAGAATAGATTACATCATCATCTAAACTGAAAGAAAACATTTGTACTTTATCTGGTAGAAAATTAAAGTCATTTCACAGGTACACAAAATCACTCTGAACTCTGTACGGTTATCAAAGTCTTGAATATTCACCCATTATGATTTCATACTGTATCACTTAACTTTTGTGATTTTAAACTCATCACTCATATCCATTGTGGTTAAATAAATTTATCATTAACCCCAATGTGGTTTTGAACTTTCACTTACACTTATAATTGTTACAAAAACACATCACTTAGACGGCTTGTAATCTTATAAATATAATATTCGAAGCAAGAATAACTGCAAGTGTGGGAGGTACTTGGGTTGGGAAATAATATTCTCCATACAGATTTGATTGCTTTATAGATTTGTGTATAATCATAATTAAATCATAACGCTTGAATTTTACATGATATAAAGATTTTTGCAGCACTTTTTAATAAAAGATATTGCGAGTTCTATAATTTTATTCAATTTATGATTTAAGCACATGAGTATTCCATTCTAAGTTGAATCCGATATTTATACAATTTTTTTTAATTGCATTATCCTATTTTATCTTTAGTTGACTTAGCTATTGTTTTGATCTTAAAAAGTATATAAACATCAATTTTATCTTGGGAAAAATTTAAAAACTCTCCTATGGTTTCTCTTAGAGTCACTTATCTCCTTATGATTATTTTTTTATGATTTATCTCCTATCATTTTTTCTATCCAGTCCATCTTTAATACTGTTAAAAATTAAATTAGATTATCTATTTTGCCCCCTATAAAAAGAATTTACTACCTGACAATTTATTACTATGTTCCTATTCACCTTTTTTACAACTTCTTAGATGAAATAGTGTAATGCTTTTTTTTTTAACCCAACTTCACATGTAATCTGGGGCGGAGACAGGAGAGGTTAGGGTGGGCGGCCGCCCCTTCCCCACTCCAAAAGAAAAAATATTAATACATTTGAAGGCCAAACATAGTATTTATTGTTGTTAATGCTAAATGTGCTTCTTTTGGAAGTTTTGATTTGAAATCTAAGTTGAAATCTACCTCCACTTCAGTTAATGTGTATGTGTTATGTGTAATATTTTCTGCATTTTATTTTTTATTTTTCATATGCTATGTTTTGCTTAATGAAAGCTTTGGTCTTTTTGTCATCCTTTTGCTCTTTTTTCATTTGCATGGTTCTGTTTCTCTTTGTGTAGTGATTTCATTTAGAGAAAATGAGTTTGCTCTAACTTAAAAGATTCACTTTTTGGGGCAACTAGGTTGCAGTCTTTTATTCAATTTTTTAAAAATAATATAGTTAAAAGCATTGTTTTAGTTAAGACACTTTTTTTTAATTATTGCTTTAAACTACTTTTTATGTCTGTTGGACCCGACCAAAAGTACATTTTTTTAGTCTTCCAAAGGTTGTTAAATGTTAATATTTTGGTAAGAAATTACCTAAATGAGTTCCTACGAGGTCAATAGGTAAAATAAATAGTTATATTATACAAGATAAAAAATTAATTTTCGCTCCCCCTCCTCTCCACTCCTGACTCCGCCACTGCATGTAATTATCCAAATAATCAAACATATATTAAATATTTAAACCCTTAACTTCATTAGAATGTAGAATTTAACTTAAATTAAACTCTTTATTATTTTAACTTAATCAGCTCCTCATTTATTTGATTTTTTTAGATTTTCATGTTTTATTTGTGGCCAATTCACTTCTTATTTGTGCAAATTTGCTTATAGCTTTGAGCGTAATATTGGTAAGTATTGAATATCAATAGACCTATCTACTCTTTATTATATTAGTATTTTTTCCCACATTTTAATTTTCTATTTTAATTTTTGAATCAAGGATAAAAATATATTTACATGCAAATTGAGTACTTAAATAATATTTAATTTTATTTACTAAATTTAAGATATTAATATATTTATCAAACTCAAGTCAAGTGTGTTTCATTGAAGATATATAAATTTGTAAGAAGAAAAATAATAGTTCTATTAATCAAAAAAAAAAGAAAAATAATAGTTCTAAGCGTTCATTTTTGCTAACAATGTTGTGAATATTATTTTATTGGAAGATCAAAATTAGTTGTTAATTTTCAACTTTCAATGTAATTTTTCTCTCAACATCATTGGGGTGAAACTTGTTTTACAATTTGGTATGAATTTTAGAAAGAAAAAAAAGTGAAAGTTGGATAAAAAAAATAACATTGCAGTATAAATTTCTTATCTTCTTTTTACAAAGTAAAATAGATATTTTAATTTAATTTTTAACAAAAGTAAAAGGTAGACTGAAAGTTTTACCAAAAAAAAAAAAAAAGTTAGACTGAAAAGAAAAATCATAAGAAGTAAATGATAAAAAAATAATCATAAAATGATAAGTGATTCTAACAAAAATCATAAGAGAGTTTTTAATTTTTCCCTTTAATCTTTTAAATATCTCCAATACCAAATACATTAAAAGTGTCTTAGATGACGTTGTACGGTGGACTAAAAATTGATGTTACTTTAAATCAATAGACTCTTTTGATTCACTTTAATTTTTGAAGGATTTATTTAAGGAAAAAATGTTGTTTTTTTAAATGATATAATTTATGTCATTTTACTCTCATAAAGATGTGGGATCTACAACTATTTTTTTTATCCACTCTCTTTTCTATGATTTATCTCTTTCTCTTATTTAAAATGATACAATTTTATATCGTTTAAAATGACACACATTTTTCCTTTATTTAACGTTACAAACGTTTAAAACAGATTAGCTAAAGCACAAGCCACTATAATTCAAATTTGACTCTTATTTTGGTCTAGTTACGAATGTCTGTATCTGTAATCTTGTCTTGACAGAATAAACCTTCCAAAAGTATAATATAAATAAATTTAGAATAAAGTACTATTTAATCTTCAACAAAAATTAAAAAGGGAAGTCAATTTTTAATTTTAAAAAATTTAAAATAGATCCAATTAATTAAAATTGTGATTCTTTTGAAATTTAAAGAAAACTCACATTAGTCCCTTCAAAAAAATTAATATGGGTCTATGTTGAATTTCAAAAAGATCATGACTTTAAAAAAAAAATATATATTAGGCCAATAATATATAATAGGATCCAAAAGATACTTTACTCGTTAATTTAATTTTAATTTCAGTACACTTTAATTCATTCTTAATATAAAATAAAAAATAAAACCCAAATCACAATTAACATGGACGAAAGGTTCAACCAACTGTGACAAGCAGCATTACTTATGAAACAGGTTAGGGTGATATATAGAATGATGGTTTTATTAATCTCCTTCCACATAAGATAGCTATCTTATGTGGTAGAGAGAAATCCTTCCCACCATTAAATGAAAAAAGAAAAAGAAGAAAAAAATGGGGTTCGAAAATCGAAGTGAGAGAAAATGAGATAAGTAGAGTAATATTTCCCATGGAATGATTATAATTTTCTACATCACTTAATTTTACTTTAGTAGTTTGAATCAGACAACAATTATTTAACATTTTTTTTATCAACATCAACATCAATAATAAAATTTATTTCAAATTGATTGTGATATGTGATACATGAACCCAAATGTAAACTATTTAACAATTTTTCTTAGAGGTAGATATTCATATTATCAAATTTTTCTGCTACTACTCCACTACAATTCTAATCACCATTAGATTCAAAAGTTATTTTTTTTTTTCTCTCCATTCAACTTTTCCTCAAATCCAATGGTAATTAGAATGGTAGTAAGGTGGTCGTAGAAAAATTTGATAGTATGAATATCCTATTTTTTTTTTTTTATGCAAATAATGAATTGATTGAATGATTATCTGGTACTGTCCCACTAGAAAACGCACTTATCACTTATCAATCAGCGCACACAGAAACCAAAAAATTCTGACATTTGCTATCCTCAAAAGTCTCAAAAGCCTATCCATTTGCATTAAAAAGATATTTCTAGTTCAGTGAATACTCTACTTATTTATCATTTATCATCCTATCCTATCCCATACCAACTTGTTATTCTATTTCTCTCACACACCATAACATAACACAACACATCAAACCAACCATTCTCTCTCTCTCTCTCTCTCTGTTTATTTCATGGAAAATTGTGTCTACCACAGAATCCTCACTTTCCCTTCTCAACTCTCATCATCATCATCATCCCATAAACCCCACTTCAGATTTTTCACAAGGCCTCTTAGTTGTGCTTCTTCTTCTTCTTTGTACCTTAGAAACAGACCCATCAGGGTCAAAGGAAGTGCTGAAGCTAGCCACTGCGAATTTAGCAGCTTGAATTCTCCACTGGAACCACGGTCCTTGGTGGGAAAGTTCCTCGGCGGTGTTCTGCAAAATCACCCTCAGTTGTTCCACGTTGCTGTTGGGGAAGAGTTGAAGCTCTTGGCTGATGATCGAGATGCAGCACATGCTCGCGTGGTGATTGGTTCTGCCTCTGATGAGGCCTTGCTTCACAGGTTTGTGGCTAAATTGAGATACCCTTTTGTTTCTTTTTTACCATGTTTTTGTTATGTTTTATGAGGCATGGTTCTGGTTTAAGTGTCATGTGTTATTTGTGATGGGAGAACTTTGCAACCCAAAAATAGACAAACTGCATATGTATGTTTATGACTTCAATAAGGAATTTTTTTGATTCTATATATATATATATATATCAACTTTGCTTCTCTCAAGCCCAGGGGCTTTATTGGTAGATGTAGTGTGTATATAAAATCTTTATTTTAACCTACAAAAGTTTAAGTTTTTGAGCTGAATTGGTTCTTTACCTTTCTTTCATATTTTTTTTTTACCATGTTTTTGTTATGTTTTATGAGGCATGGTTCTGGTTTAAGTGTCATGTGTCATGTGTTATTTGTGATGGGAGAACTTTGCAACCCAAAATTAGACAAACTGCGTATGTATGTTTATGTATTTACTTGCTATATAATTTGTACCTTCATGAAGTATATGACTTCAATAAGGAATTTTTTTTGATTCTATATATATTACAACTTTGCTTCTCTTCATTTGGGGCTTTATTGGTAGATGTAGATGTGTGTTAAGCAAGTCTTATTTTTCTGATTTACAATATGGGTGTGTGAGAGAAAACAGGATACAACAGTGAGCAATGATAGAATCAAGAGAGCAGCATATTTGAGATGGCAACTCCTTTGAAAGATTCATGAGCAGAACACCGAAGAAAACTCCAAAATTGACTACCTTATAAAAAGGGCCGACCCAGTTCAAATACCCACTTCGTGAGAAAACAGGATACAACAGTGAGCCTTTCCCTTGCTTTCTACAGAGAGGCTGATTCGAACCCGCGATCTGACACACCACGACAAGCAAGCTTACCGCTGAGCCAAGCCGGCCCTTCATTTTGAGTACCTTATACCATAACAAAATTTAGGGGGCTAAGCAACACACTTGAGGATGCAAGCATTTCACTCCAAATCTCCAATCTTTTAGGCCATAGCATAAACTGCAGATGGTGAAGTTTTTTGGCTTCCATGATCTTACCAAAAGCCTTTATAGCTGAACATGTAAATGTGTCCAAAGTAAAAAGAAGCAGCTAGTACTCATCAAGAACTCCTAAAAATTGTTCTTTGAGAAAGTAAATGGCTTAAAATAAGTGTCCTACTGCTGCTGAGAAAGCATGGTACATAACACTCATCAGGGAATGCGAGGCCTGTGAACTGGCCTCAAGTCATTTATGTTAATCCTATTAAGATTTTATTAATGAATGGATCTGATCCAGATAAGGAATTTATGTTTCTCTGAAAATCCTGACAGAATTCACTGATTTATAGATATGTATGATAATATTCCCCACATTTATTGAATCAGATACTGTGTTTATTGGTTATTCATGATTGTACACCAAAGATTTCAACAAGCTCCAAATTGAATTCTTGTAACTTGTAAGAATAATGAGTTGGTATTTTTCCCTCCAAGTGAAGTATATTTATCACATAGCAAGCTTTCATGAATGGCTTTTATGTAACCACACAACATTAGTTTTTGAAAGTTTATCACACAATGAGGGTTTAATAAACATGTTATTTTGGTCAGTATTTTCTAAGCACATTTTAAAATTTTTAAAGAGCTTGTCAATAATATCTTGATACTGATCTTGTTCATTTCCCTCATTATTTTCTTAATAATATATAAAGCCCTCAATGGTTTGAAACTTTGGACATCATTCACTCTGTCATAAACTATGGCACGTACACTATTTTGATTACTTTTTGGTCTACTTCTAGTGATAAAAGAATGGGTTTTATAATTCTCATGTTGAAGGAGAATTGAAACCTCATGATGTAGAGATAAAAAGCATGTGAGACCCATATGTTAGAAAAAAAATATATGTAGGACCCATGTCAGCATGGAAATCGAAGGGTGTGTAGGAAAATTGTAATTCTCATGTTGAATGAGAATTATAAAACCCTAAAAGAATTGGGCTTTTCTTTTAGGGTTTTTTTTTTTTTTCGTTATGATTGTCTCCAAATCCCAGAAGTTGACCAGCATTCTATCTAATTACTAATCTATAAGAATAGGTTTGCACCAAGGGTTGACTTTGAGTCCATACATATTTAGCTTGGTATTGGACATTCTTAAAATGGAACATCCAATCCAAGAGCTGGTGCCTGGATGCATTCCTTTTGCAAATGATATACTCATAGTTGATGAATCAAGAAAAAAGACTGAATTCTAAACTTGATTATGGTGAGAAGCTTTGATACCAAGGATTTTTCGATTAAGTAGGAGTAAGACAAAGCCTATGGAATGTGAGTTCAGTAAGATGCGAGTTAGCAATGTTTTGGAGGTGAAAATTGGGGAGTGAGTTGCATCATACCACAAGTTGCATGGTTTTGATATCTTGCTTGGCATTCCTGGCCTAAAGCTAACCATACTTTCTCTAATTTTCTGATTGAGTCTTTTTGCAGTCCCTAACATTTAATGAAAAATTAAATGGGTCCAAAAGTTAGTAGTCTTATCATGTGCCATGTGAAACTTTGTTGGCTGAGAAATTAATGGTTACATGATTTTAAGTTGGTGATTTTACAATCGTCTGCTCTGGATCATACCTTGAAACTTAGACAACAAAATCTCTTACTGGGAGGATAGCATAACTAACAGTAAATTTTTGGCCTTATTGTTAAAGGTCATGAGTTCGAATCCAAGAAACAGTCTCTTTGCAATTATGCAAGGGTAAGACTGCGTACAAGGATTTCCTCCACCACACACTCGCTAGTCGGGTTTAACGGGGAGTGATTTTTTTTGTTAAACAACTTGTAAACTAGGTGGGATCAAGTCTTTAACTTTTGCTTCCTTTTGAATATCGGCATTTCCTTTGCCCACTTTGATCTGATTTTTCCAGTAATCTCTTTTCCGTTGTTTTAATTGGAGTTAAATATTTATGGACTTTAAAGGTCTTAAGCAATTTCTACATGATTATATGAATTGGAGTACTACCCGGCGTTGATGTCAAACTCTTGAATGAAATAAACAGAACAGTTAAACCCATGTCTTAAATTCATTGGTTGTTGCATAACACAACTGTAGAGATTCATTGAAAAAATGTTAATTTAAAACTTTTCTGAATGCCAGGAGGATTGCTCAACTAAAAGAGAATCAATGTCAAGTTGCTGTAGAAGATGTTATGTATTTGCTGATTTTTTACAAGTTTTCTGAGATAAGGGTCCCTTTGGTTCCAAAGCTTTCTAGTTGCCTTTACAATGGCAGGCTAGAGATATTGCCTTCTAAGGACTGGGAACTAGAATCCATTCACAGCTTGGAAGTTTTGGATATGATAAAGGAACACATAACTACTGTTACTGGCTTGAGAGCAAATTCTGGTGTGACAGAAAGTTGGGCAACAACCAAAGTTAGACACTTTTTACTTGCTCAAGTTTATGTTGCTTCCATATTATATGGTTACTTTCTGAAGTCAGTTGCATTAAGGTACCACCTAGAACAAAATCTATCTTTGGCTAACCATGATCTTCATCTTGGTCATATGACTAACCTCTCATTTAATGATATGTGTCCTTACGGATTAAAAGACGCGATGTTTTGCGACTCGAGTAACATGCAATCCATAGGGCAAGGTTTAATCAGGAAGGAAGAGGAAATTGAAGACTTAAAATGTTATGTTATGAGCTTTCACCCTGGTTCATTGCAGAGATGTGCAAGATTGAGATCTAAGGAGGCTGTGAATTTGGTTGGGAGTTATAGTTGTGCACTTTTTAACAATGATGAATCTGGTTCGGTTGAGAATGATGATGTTATTTTGACTTCATTTTCTAGCCTGAAGAGACTGGTTTTGGAAGCTGTTGCTTTTGGATCTTTTCTCTGGGAGACTGAAGATTACATTGACAATGTATATAAGCTTAAGGATGATTAAGACACGCAGTTTTACCCTTGTATTTTAAAAAAGAGGTTGTTTTCTAGATTTGAACCCGTAATTTTCTGATCACATGGTATAACCTTATTTCTGCTTCAAGACTTGTCCTCTAGTGTAAAGGCATAGGGTGCCAAGAAATTATGAGGTTGTTGGGCGAATTCTCCTTGTATATATAATGAGTTTTGTTATTAGCTCAAAGTGTTGGGTTATGTTTATATTGTATAGTACACATTCACCTTGTATAATGTATAGTTGTAATGTTTGAGCTTTCTGTAAGTTGATAGAGATTCTAAATAGTGATAAAGTTTATATCGTGATAAATATTCTTTTGAATATTTTCCTGTTTTTTCTATGACGTTTATGATGTCATTAGAGAAAAGGATTTTGTACTTCATCATTTTGCTCAGAATTGGAATTGAGTACAAAGACTCGGCATGGATGTAATAAGAAAATTACAAAACTAGAGCAGAATATGTATTTGTAGTTTTACATTTTAATGCAGCCAGGTTTCATATAATGGAAGTAGACGTTATTTCTTTCATGGCACCAAGTCCGGCTGCATATGATAATGGGCAGGACACCTTCTTTTGGCATGATTGTTGGACAAATTTGATAGACGAGAAATTTTTTTTATCGGAAAAATATAATTTCAGGAAATGTGATGGAATTTCTTTTTCATGGGTAAGTTACTAAAAGGTGTTTGATAGGTCAATTTTTTTTTTAAAAAATGTTGAGTTAATTTTACTGATGTTGTATGTTAATTTTCCCACCATAAGAAAAAAAACAATTTCACCCCTTTCATGCTAATATTCCCAAATTATTTTACATAGAAAAGTAAATGATGGGAAAAAAATTTCCCATCCATATTTTTACTTCACCTCCTACCAAATATAGACAAATAATTTTCCCCACCCTATTCTTTTAGGAATTTTTTTTTTCACCACAACCAAACACCTAAGTGAATTTGCGTGCAACCCTTTGGACAAAGTAGATAGTAATCAGAGATAGGTTATTATTATTAGCTACATATTTGTAACTTTAAAAATCATAACCATCTCTTATATGAACATCAGCACACATAATTCACGAACACCATTTCTATAATTTAAAAGTTAAAGAATTACCTAAAAAATAAAAAACTATACACATAAATTGAGGAAACACAAATAAACTTAATTTCTGAAGCACTCTTTTTATAGTTTAAAAACCATGCATACTTCCTTCAAATATACATACTTGACATACAAGTAACTTATTCATGAAACACTCATAACTTAAAAATCGTACCCAGCACCTGTAGAAATACAGGTCAACTTATTTATGAAATACTCCATAACTTAAAAAGCATACACAACAATGGTAGAAATACATGCCTCCTATATAAATAGGGGACAACTTTATTCCAAAAACACCCTTACGAAACTTAAAAACCACACACACTTCGTGTAGACATACACGAAAACTTTATTCATGAACACCATATTCCAGAAGAAAAGAAAAACCCCCAATTTGCCAATAGTTGTTGCAATGTTGTTATCCACTTAACATCTAATTGCATTCTTCGAGCCCCATTGAACCTTAAAAAAAAAAAAATAAATAAATAAATACAGTTACATTAGATAGTTACTGAAAGTTAAATAACATTTTCCAACTTTAAGAAGAAAAAAGGGAAATATGATGAGTCTATTCAAGAAAGGCAGCAATTAGCATGCAAACTATGATAAGTAAAAAATTCACGTTTACACCATATTTTATAAAGCTATGAGAAAGTAAGAGACTATCAAATTTTGGTGTTTATATGATTTCTTAACTAGCCTAATATTCTAGTTTTGAAAATTATGAATTTCTATGCATGTGAATCATATTTTTATGAGATGGAAAAAACAAATCCAGGAAAAATAACAAACTCACCATAACGTTCCATGTTTTTTGCTATGTTGCTGCTTGAAAAACAAGACAATTAGTTTACAAGGCTAGCATGAGGAAAGGCAATGACAATAAGCTTCTCTCACCAGACAACAATTTCCTGAAGTAAATTACTACCAAAAGTGAGGTAATCAGATAAGACCAAAGTAATTTAGGTACAATACATATTAATTTAACGTTCCAAATTCTTCATGAATAAAAACAAAGGACCATTATTAGATGGTGAAAATGATTCTCAAAGTTATAGCTGTTGAAGGAAATTAGCAAGTGATATGTTTTGAGATAGATCCAATAAAATTTTGCTGGTATGTTTAGCTTCCCATTAGTGCTCCGCACAACACAGAAATGATGCAAATTGAGCAGATAGAGATCAAGGTGATTAATCAGCATATATATTGAATGTCCAAGAGAAAAAAAATTAGCTACCTGTCACTATACTAACTCAGGCTACCTCCTTCCTCAACTGTTGCTTGATCACATCATTTATATCACCTTTCCAAGGGACAAGGTCTATTGTCACCTCCAATTCTTCTGGTACTATGTCACCATAACGGAAAATTTTCAAGTTGTGGCAATCTAAGAAATACAATTCTTTCAAACATGGTAAATTCAAAGTGGAACTCCCCGAGTAGAAGCTTTCAAGTTTCGGCAACCAGGACAAAACCAAAATCTCAGGCCACTGGAATATGTTCTCGTCTTCTGAGTCATCTCCCTCTTTGGCCACTATTTCTTTTATTGACTTACAGGCACTTACGCATATCTCCTTCAAATTAGGCAATTTTTTGGCAGTAGAGGATGTGAACAAGTATTTCATACTGTGGCATTCGAAGAACCACATTTCTTTCAAACATGGAAAATTTAAAGTGGAACTCCCCATGTCAAAGCTTCCAAGTTTTGGCAATGATTCTAAACTCAAAATCTCAAGCTTCTGAAATATTATCTCATATTCATCTGGTTTATCTCCCTCTTTTGCCACTATTTCTTCCAAGGACTCACAGCCACGAACAAGTATCTGCTCCAGATTAGGAAATCTTTTGACGGTTTTGTCAGTTGAGGAAGTGAACAAGTATTTCATGCCATGGCAATCGATGAATGACACTTCTTTCAAGCATGGGAAATTCAAAGTGGATCTCCCCAAGTCAAAGCTTCCAAGTCTTGGCAATGATTTTAAAGTCAAAATCTCAAGCGTCTCAAATATTATCTCATATTCACCTGGTTTATCTCCCTCTTTTGCCACTATTTCTTCCAAGGACTCGCAGCCACATACGAATATTTCCTTCAGATTAGGAAAACTTTTGACGGTTTTGGCAGTTGAGGATGTGAACAAGTATTTCATGCTGTGGCATTTGGTGAACCGCATTCTTTTCAAGCATGGAAAATTTAAAGTGGAACTCCCCATGTCAAAGCTTCCAAGTCTTGGCAATGACTCAAGATTGAAAATCTCAAGCTTCTCAAATATTATCTCATATTCACCTGGTTCATCTCCCACTTTTGACACTATTTCTTCCAAGGACTCACAGCCACGTAAAAGTATCTCCTTCAGATTAGGAAATCTTCTAACGGATTTGATAGTTGAGGAAGTGAACAAGTATTTCATGCCATGGCAATCGATGAATGACACATATTTCAAGCATGGGAAATTCAGAGTGGATCTCCCCGAGTCAAAGCTTCCAAGTCTTGGCAATGATTCTAAAGTCAAAATCTTAAGCTTCTCAAATATTATCTCATCTTCACCTGATTCATCTCCCTCTTGAGCCACTATTTCTTTCATTGACTTACAGTTAACTACCTCCATCCAGTTTAGATTAGGCAATATTTTGGCAGTTGTAGATTTGGACAAGTACTTGAATATTGCCTTAACAGAATTACATTTCCTCACTTGCAAGGATTCCAAGTTACTTAGGAAAGGAAGTAAATGAGAAGGAAGTATGACATCTGTTAAAAATTCACACCCAACCACGAATAAAGAGGTTAAGTTGTTGAAACACCAGTTTGGTACTGTCTCTCTCTGAAGCCATACCTCTTCGAATATTGGATAATTCCCGAGATGTAAACTAGACTGGTTAAACTACAGAATAAAGACATGAAACTACTAAGTACTTAATACTTATGTAAGGAAGCATATTATTGTTGTTTGTTAATATGGAGAGTTTCAAATGAGCAATCGACAAAGTAGCTTATAGCTATGCAGTGAGTTTGCCCCCAAATTAGTGCCAAAAGCAATCGACAGAGGTGTAAAATGTAAAATTTCTCTAAACCTTAGTTGTAGAAGTATGTAAATGGCATTATGACCCAAATTCTTAAAAAAACACAAATAATGTAAATGGTTAACATTTCTTTCAAGATAAAGTGGAAAATGCATTCACAACAATAACTGATAGAAAAGTTATTAGCGTAATAACAAAATATTAGAGTCATAATAGTAAGCAAAAATAGTATATAATATTGTTATCCAATGCCATAATTTATCAAAAGAGATTTTTGGATAAGGCTCGTTTGAAGACATTAAATTCTGTATTAAAAGAAAAAATAGACATTAAATTCACGTAAAAGTTGAGGTCCTTAATAATTGATTCAGATGAAGTCCTTACCCGTTGTACAAGAATCACCTTCTTTACTGAGGTGTTAAGATCATCTTGGAAGACCAAATCATAATTTGAGTGGGACAAAACTTGAATTCCTCTAAAAGATTTCGCATGTATCAATCCTTGGGAAAAAATTTCCATCCTGGGGCAATCCATTATGTCCACTTGTATCAGAGACGGTAAGTGCAAAGTGTCATTGCCTGAATAAAAATATTCCAGTCTTGATAAATCTTTGAGAACTATCTTGTCCAGCTTTTCAAATTTGATATCTTCTGAAGTTGTTTCATCTTCCTCTTTTGCCACTATTTCTTTCATTGAAAAACAGTGACTGACTCTGATCTCCTCAAGGTGCCTTAACTTTTTTGCTGCTGAGGATGTGAATAAATACATCAATCCATGACATCCCTCCACAATCAATTCTTTTAGATAGGAGAAAGATACTGCGGAATTGGTGGAGCTTCTCACAGTGTGTAGTAATGTTGTCAAATCAGGACAGCTGATAACAAATAATTTGTGGAGCTTCTCACAGAGTGTGTTTAACCATGGTAAGTCTTCTGACCCGATGGACATGAACCCACTCACTTCCTTCAAATACAATGTTTTCAAGTGTTCAGGCATCTTGTGTTCACCAATTTCGGACACACCGTAAAAGCTTATATACAGTGTTTCTAAATTGGGTGTCATCTCAAGTATTTTGAAAAGCAGAGTAGGTGACTGATCCTCAGAGTAACTAAAACGCAGGAAAAGTTTATTCAAACATTCGAGTTCTTCCTTAGATTGTTCTAAGTTCAACCCTAACATGGAAATGTGTTTGCCCTTCAGCCTCAACTCCTCCAGATTGGGAATAACCTATTGAAGTCAAAACAAATGAGAACGTAAGGAGTGTGAATTACAAAACGAAAATAAAAGCTTGGTAGTGCAAATTCTGCATTACTTACCGTTAGATCGGAGAATAGGGGTTGTCTGTTAATTGAAGCACAACTAACTTCACTGTTGGAATGTGCTTCTCGCTCCCTTTGAAATACCTCCAAATTATCACAATTGTACGCAATAAAACTATTTAACTCGGGGCATTCCAGAGTGAATGTGTCAGGATAAAAGTAAGTGAGCTGTGACAAATCATAAAGAATCAAAGAGGATAAATGAGGGAACACAAACTTTTTTGTCACTTGTGCTACTGCTGCGTCCCCTTCCTTTCCAATAATTACTTGCAGTTTATAACAAGATTTTATTTCAAGTTTCTCGAGCTTCTTAAGATTTTCGGCCAGGGCCACAGGAAACAGAGTATTCAGATTTTCACAAGAGTCTACAAAAACTTCTTGCAGACTTTGAAAGCTGAAAATTTCTTGATGATAGTTTTCCCATACATGCTTCAGCCTCCATAGCCCTTGTAAACTCAGTTTCTTCAATTTTCCCAAAACATCAGTGTTATTCATTTGAAAAATTACCTTCACATTGGAGCAATCACATACTTCCAGTTCTTGTAAGCTATTTAAATAAGGAAGAACATGAGAGGGAATTGCATATGGTTGAATTTCACAATCAACCAGCTTCAAAGTTTTCAAACTGTAAAACCAACTGTTTTGCAGATCAATTTTATCACGCCAGGCTTCTTGTAGATAAGGTTGTTCTGAAAGACTCATCTCACTCATGCCTTCATAAAAACTCTGTAAATATTACAAATAAGTATGTCATCAGATTTATCGTATTTCTTCTACCCAAAATGACAGCCTATAAACACCATTACAATGGTTTTCCAATTTGCATCTCTAAATTGAAAATAAAAACTCGAGCGAGTAATAAAATGGATTGAAGTTAAATATCAGTATTAATAGACTTTGCATCAAAACAAATTCGTGAGTATTATATGAAAGATTCTGACTGCAAGACTTCTTCTCTAAACTACTTCCACTTTGCAGTAAACAATTTACAAATCATCCCCCGATTAAAATTGAATCAAAATCTTTTCAGCTTTATTTTAGATTTAGCACCACTGCATTTTTTACTCATCGCCACATGTCATTGTAGTCACTATTTTGTCTTGCTACTGTTTCTGTCTTTCAATATTTTTTTTTCATTTTGACACTTGTACTGTTCTCATATAAATGTTCTCTCTCCCCCTACATATTTTCACACTCCTTCGTTACATTCCATTTTTATTTCACTCCTTTCACACTCTTTCAATATTTCCCAGAAATGGGCTTTATCTTTTTATTTCACTCCTCTCCTTTTAATGACTACAATCCAAACAAAGTCTTAATAAATAAAAATAAGAGAAAAGAAAAAAGAAAACGAAACAAAAAATGAAAATTCAATCAATAAATTCATTTATACGTACCTTTTCCTCGAATATTTTCTGTATCGTAGCATTTAAGTCACCTTGCCAGTAAGATCTCCTCTTCTCTCCTTCATGTACAACATATATTTTTCGTAAAATTGGTGTGTCCCTGACTTCTTCGGAGAATTTTTTCATTTTAGTGCATGCATTCACTACTAATTTCTCCATTGCTGGGAACTCAAGGATATAACTATTAGAGTTGCAAAAACTTTCGAAGCTCGCCAATGATATAAGCTCTAGAATTTTCAATTGTCTGAAAATAATGACAACTTTGCTTGCATTTGCTTTTTCATTTCCTACAATTTCCTTCAGAGATTCACATTTGACTACCTTCATTGTTTTGAGTTGACCCAAGCTTTTTGCAGTCGATGGTGGCATTAAATTTTCTAATAAGTTACAGTTAACCACTTCCAGACTTGTCAAATGAGTGAGAGATACCGAGGGAGGCACAATAGTGACCAAACGAGGACATTTGTTTAAAATCAAGAACTCTATCCTTTGTAGAACTATGTGCCGTTCAAAGCCAATATTCTCAAGCTCAGGTAAATCTATTAATTTCAAGCTTTTCAGCTCTGGAACGACCCCCAAGTTTTTAATTTCAGGAGGATTTACATAAGGCAATACTTCTTTAAAGAAGGAATCACTCAATGACAGGCTTTCCAGATTAGGATTCCTATGAAGGAAAGAATATAGAATCTCAGTATTCCATAATCTAGATAAGTGAAGCTCTTCTAAATTGTCCCTTCGATAGTTTCCTTCCCCCATGTAGCTGCTTGATGAATTTGCATGCCACAACTCAATTTTCATGGACTTCAACTTATTGATTACCTACATTAAAGAAATAAATGAAAAAGAGATAGTCAATTTACGAAAAAGAAAAATATATGAATATGCATCTTTTATGCCATTTAAAGTTGTTTTTTCTTCTTCTATTTTGAATTTTTCCCTATATTTTCAAATAATTAGAAACAATTCTTAAGAGCTGAAAAGCATAATAGTACCTCTTCAGGAAAGAGGATTGACTTGCATTGTGCATCTGCAGTTTTTTTTAGGAATGGTTCCAGCTTGTCACAGTGTTCAATAGATAGGTCATTCAATGCTGGGAATCTTAATTCACAATTTCCCGGATAGAAGCTCTTCAGTTTTGGAAGGTTCAAAAATTTGATGGTGGTTAATTTCAGAAACAAAAACGATGGATTAGGATTGCTTGTGTTGTTGTTGGTACCTTCTCCCTTGGCAACCATTTCCCTCAATTGAGAGCAATCCCACACCAAAAGGTATTCAAGATTGTAAAGGCAATTGGCTATAGAAATTGGAAATATATTTTCTACGCTGACACAATCTTGAACCCATATCTTTTGCAGATTGTTCAATTTGAGAAGCCCTTTCTGGCCATTGCTCCATTTCCACACATGCTTCAATTTTGGGAGTGCTTCTAAATGAATGTCTTGCAAGTTGATTATGTCCCCAGCATCTTGTTTTCCATTATCTAGGTCAAATATTGCTTCCATTGACTTGCATTTAGTAATCCTCAAGTTGCATAGACTCTGGAATATTCCCTTCATGTAACAAGGAAAAACTTTGTCTAGTTTATCACACTTCTCAATGATTAGGGTATCCAATTTGCCAAAGGAATATGAAGGGACTTTTGCCCATATCTTTCTCAAACTCTTCATGCTACTCAATTTGATATTCTTCAAATTTGGAAAGATATTGCCCTGCTTTGGTTCACATTATTTCCATATGTTAATTGAAGTAACAATGATATCTAACATAAAGCAATTTAAGAAAACCAAATATCTAGAGAGAGAGAGAGTAGGAAGGCTTTAGATAGTGGTTTGGGTTAAGATATTTTTCCATTATCAATACAACAATTGCAAAAAATATGTGAAAAAAAATACAACCTTTACGAATTACAACTCAAACCAAATCAATCACAACATTTTTTAAAATCACAATATTGCAGTTGTGGATTGCAATTTGACTTCTTTATTATAAGACAGATTGGTGATGAATTATGTAAAGAGATTTTCGGTAAGATGTTTGACCTAACTATCTAGATGTCCACATTTAGTAATTGAACATGAAAATGTGGGGTGCTTCAAGTTTTTGCGTAAACTATGTAAGTTTATAAACATTCAATATAACAGGAAAATAGCGATTTTCCATTCTCTAAAATGCGAGATAATGGCAATAACAACTAAATGAAGGCATACAAAGAGATCAAAAAGTAGAATATAATCCCACCAACCTACGTACCTCCATTTTATCATGGGAAACTTGCCCTTCGGGGAAGATATGTTCCATCTTCTCACATTCCCTAATGAAAAGGCTTTGAAGATTCCCTAGACTTTTGGCCATTGAAAATGATAATAAATATTCTAAATTCGAACAATCATTCACATCCAAGTGTATCAAGTTTTGAAAATTTGAATTGAGTGGAGGTTGGAAACTCCATATTAAGTCAATTTGGATGGATGACAACTCCATTCTCTCTAATTTGAAAACCTCAACCTGTAAAGCAATATATAAAATTAGTGTATACACAAAATCTAGAAAGTATTTTGACTTTCTCAAGCTAATTATTGTCAGCGAAAAGCTTTTCCTTTCTTAAGTTTACCAAGTTACAAACGTCTTCCTCTTTAGTTTTAACAAATAAAATGTGAAATGGAGTTTGGAATGTAAAGGATATATAAATCAATATGGCAAGTTGAAACACACCTTTTCATGGAATAGTATTTTTCTAGTATCTTCTCCTGTTGATGAAATAGGATAGAATCCAATCAAATTAGATAAAGATTGCAATGTCAAAGAGCGTAATTCTGGAAACTTGGGATACTCAATTTCATTGGGGTTGCTAGGCATTTCCACATGGACAATCTCCTTCAAATTTTTGCATTCAGAAACTTCAATTGTTTCAAGAACAGTCAGAAGCCTAACCACCGAAAGTAAGAAAACATTCTTCAGTTGGTCACACATACTGATCTTCATGACTTTCAGTTTACCAAATGAGGGTGCTGAAAGATTACAGGAGCATAGTTCACCCATGTTATTGAGATTATAGAGATGCAATGACTCCAATTTAGGAAAAACCTTCTCTGGATGTTGTCTGTCTTTTGGGTTGATTAGAGATTGAATTTCAGAATTACTTACAATGGACAAATGTTTTAGGTATGGAAATCCTTTCAAATTCAATCTATAAAAGATATCTTCTACACCATTGAGATCTTCCAGCAACAAAATTTCAACTCTTTTGAACAACATTTTGATACTCATTTGAGAATGGATGTCAAAGCAATTTTTTAACTGCACTGCCAAAAATCTGGATATTTCATACTTCTCTGGCATCTTGAAATCCGTCTGTGAGTATGCCTTCAAATCTCCAATAACAATCTTGTAACTATATAACTTGTCAAAGAACAAGTTGTTTGGCAGATGGGCAATATTTGGGATTTGTATATCTAGAGTTGTCAACCGATTCAAATGGCTCAACTCAGAAAGACTAGCATTTTTATTTTGATTTGTCCCTCCTTCCATGTCCCATTGAACCGAGATGTTTCTCATATACAACTCTTCCAAACTGATAAAACTGTTTATTACATTGGACGGAATTTCTTGAAGTTTAAAGCAATCACTTATGTCAAAAATTTGTAGCTTTGTTAACTCATTCAGTTGAGGAGGCAAATTTTGAATGTCTGATCCCGAAAGACTAAGAATTCTTAGGTTTTTCAATTGGCCTATAATGGATAAGTCCTCACCTAGTATGCAATGCTCCAAAGAAAGCATTCTGAGTTTTGTTAGGCATTTAATTGACGAAGGTAGGGGTGATAGGTCAAAGCCAATCAATATCAACACTCTAAGTTCATTCATTCCTTCAAAAAATTTATCTGGTATTTTCAGATGGGGATCACTATTGTTAACATGGAAGACTCTAAGCCTCGGGCATTTTAGAATATTAGGAAACCCTTCAATGATATCACAATGATGTAAGGAAATAACAGTGTACCTTTCAAGTTTATCCTCATCAGGCCATTCATCGATTTCTCCATTTGTCATTATAAATATAGGTTTGTCCTCCTCAGAAGCTATTGACAAAGCCGCACTGCGAATAATGCCTTGCATGGTGAAATGATCATTTGAATAAATGTCAGACAACAAACCAGTCTCTTTTAGCTTTCCAACCAATGCATTTACTCTATCTCTAGCTTCCCTTGCTCTAGAAATTCCTTGAAGAAAACCCAAACCAATGCAGTATTTCACCAAGTCCATTATTAAAGCATCATTACCCATGTGAGCGCAAAGTAAGAAAGTATACTTGAGCTCATCATTTTCTAAAAGATCATAGCTCAACTTTGTAGAAAACTCAGGGGCTCCTATTAACTTTTTCCCTTCAAGCTTTCTGTAAACATCTTCCCATATTGAGCGACTCTGATTTTTCAATGCCCTTGCAGTTGTAACTATATGCATTGGCAACCCTTCACACTTTTTGACAATTTGAGCAGCTAACTTTTCAAATTCAAATTTTGTGTCACTTATTCCAGCCTTTATCTCAAACAGCATCTCTGCTTCCTTGTCCTTTAAGACTTCCAAAGAGAAAATAGAGTCTTCCTTCCCTTCCATCTGACTTAATAACACTTGTTTGGTTTCAGAAATCAGCAAAACTTTGCACCCTTTGTAACGACCAAGTGTTTCTTCTACTTTGGTCTCATTGGAAGGACTTGCGAGTTTTTTTGTTTCCATCATATTGAAAGCTTTTTCTGTTTCTACCGCTTTCGAAGAACTTTCAGTTTTCATAACCTCCAAGGGTTTCGCTTCTTTGACATTTTTGAGGCCATCATCATCATCATCACCAGATGGAATCCCGAGCATATTGAAGTCCAATCTTGCCCAAAGATCATCTAAGATTATAAGTATGCTCTCCTTCTCGTTCTTTAATCTCATTTGTATTCGAGTAGCCCTTGCAATCTCACTTTCCTCGTTCAATGTCATCCCTAACATTTCAGCAATTTGTCCTTGAATTTTTTTGATGTCAGGACTTTTGGTTACATTTGCCATGATCACTGCATCGAACTTCTTCTCATCCAAGGATTCCTTAGCAACTTCTTTGACTAAAGTGGTTTTGCCCACACCACTAAACCCATGAAGTCCTATCATTTTAACATTTGAGTCTTCAAATGCTGCCTTAATCTTCTTCACAATTTCATCTCTCGATTGAAAGCTCTCATAACCAACATTAGAAAAAAATGTAGCCAAGGAGGGTGGGCGAAGCCAATAAGAGAGCGTATCCTTCTTTGCTGTTTGTTGAAGTGCACTAACCTCTTTTGTAATATCATATGCTTTTCTGCTTTGGCGATACCTTATCCCCGGCTTAGGAAGGTAACCACCACTTGCAAGCAAGTCAAACACTGCAAGTTCATGTTGTTCTTCCTCCCCAAGGAAATGATCATATTCAGAAATTATTTTATTCACTCTGTCTATCCAGTTTTTAACTTCATCTGGAATTCCTCTCCCAAGTCGATTTTCTTCCTCATCAACTTTGTGTTGAAGTACTTCTTTATCTTTCTTAAGATTCTGAACAATAGCTTCTAGTTTCTTAAGTCTTGTCTCGTACTCAAGTAGGGGAACCAACGTTAGTTGCTTTAGCCACGTTTTTAGTTCAGGTGATGTCAGCAATTTGCAACACCAAGCAATTAGACGATCCATCTTTTCATAATTGACTTTACTGAGCTCTATATATAGATGATCTACATATTCTGCATGCACATAAACAAAATGATAATATTAATTATTATAAATAAGAGAATAAATGTAAATTAATAGATGGGATAGGTTACTTGTGATTCTACGGTGCTTTCTTTGGGATGGAAATCAATAATAATCATTTCTTTATTACTTATTTTGAGATAAGTTTGCGAATCTTATCTCCGCCAAAATTATTAATACAATTTGCTAACATTACATCCAATTTGAGCACAAGTAGCCTTATATCCATTAAAAATATTAAAAGAATTACCTAACTTTACATTCAATTTGAGAACAATTACATTACTTGATGAGTGTCCACAATATTTGGGATCGATAAAAGTAGACCTACATTATAAATAAATCTCTAACAAGTTTTATTGCTGTTTTTTCCTTGAAATTATATATTTGTGAAGTTAAACATATATTGCGATGTTTACAAAAAATATAAATTTTGATAGAATGAAAGTGTATAGTAAAAAGAAACGAGACTAAATGAACATATTTTTAATATTTTAATGACATGATAAAACTTTGTAATAGACAAATGGGCTTCTCTTTTCTCATGTTATACAAGGTAGCATCTCTCATACCAAATATACAACAAGTTGTGGCATCTCAGATTTGGTTATCTTGGATTTACTGGCCTGAAGTTGTTACAAAAATGAAGATGGTAATAATCGTCTATTGAAGCGGAACATCCATATAGGTGCAATATATATACATGTATGTATGGTTAATTAGATGTCAAGTCACTTGACGTAAGGATTTGTCAAGTCAGGGAATTATAACCATATAAAAGTGGATCAATGGTGATAAAAGAAGAAAGAGAAATATGATATTATTTTCGATCAATTAAATAAGGAAAATAAATATCTCAAACGACATAGTTTTGGATGACAAAACAGTCAAGTGACATGACAAATAATTAATCCATATATATATATATATATATATATATATATATATATATATATATATATATATATTCAGTAAACAAGCATTGTATATTTTTTAATTCTTTAAAAAAATGATATTTTTTTGTTTTATTGATCAACTTTAAATAATCAATATATCATCTTAAGAATCATGCCAAATATATTAATGGTAATTAGCTTAACAAAACAAAACAAATTTTTATTGCCATATTCATCATTTTTGCAGAAAAGATTAACACCAAATATTATATTCTAGAGAAGGAATGGAGCTTAAAATTCCAAGCAGCAAACATTTCTGATGACTTACGAACATGCATATATATATTATCTTTCTTTACTGCTAGAAAGGCTCTGAAAATTGCAAAAGAAAAAAGCAAAAGGGGAAAGGAAACTGCTATAGAATCCTTCCTACATGCTACAATAACTTTCAAAGCATTGAGATCGCTTTGAAAATGAAGTTTCAGAAATCAGTGTTGTCACTTAGAGATTTGTAGCACAAATCCGGTGATAAGAGGAATCAGGATTTAACAAGCTTTTGCTTTGAAGTAAAACACTATTAAGTGACAAATATATTATGTTTTTACGGCCAAAAGTAGGATAAATATTGCTGTAACTGGTCAAGAACATAATACATATTATCAAATGCAAAAAACTTTTGATTTCTTATGATTGGACATGATACTGACTGAAAAATGTATTGTTTTCATGTTTAAATTGTTAAATCAGAGTATTGATGGATCGAGGAGGCATGATGAAGACAAGACTCAAGTCATTTGCAAGCCTAAAGGAGAATTATTCACGTTGCAGCTCGCTGAGTTGCTCTCCCAAGCAAGCAACCTAGCGAGCAACAAACCGGTGAATGCAACCTCCTCCTCGCTAGCTTGTTGAGATATATAGTCTCACATTGGTTGGATGAACAACTATGGGCACTCCCACCCTTTGAGCTAGCTTTTGGGGTGGTGTATCCCAAGGTTCTTTACATGGTATCAGAGCCTCGTATCCCGAGTTCGATCCTCGCCGCCCTCCACTTTATTTCAAGTGGAATTTCTTTGTTCGCATAGATAGGTGGGCCTGTGCATTGTCCACCCTTCAAGCCCAACGGGCTCTCGTGTGAAGGGACGTGTTGAGATATATAGTCCCACATTGGTTGGATGAACAACTAATGTGGCCTTTATAAAGCCTTGGACACTCCCACCCTTTGAGCTAGCTTTTGCGGTGGTGTATCCCAAGGTTCTTTATTCTGAATTTCAGTTTGTGTTCTTGATTCTTGTTATTCTTAAATATTTGATTAGCTTTAGGTTCAGTTTTATAATGCCTTATACAGAAAAACCCTTACGGTCTATCCAACTTTGATCGTATAGTGAAATTAGTGCTTGGTTGGTCAATCCTTGTGGAAACGATTCTTTACTCTTTACTATATTACTTGTACGATCGATATACTTGCCGTGAATATATGCATTTATCAATTTCATTAATTAGTTTCTCTGTTCAAATTCACATGCAATAGGAGACGAAATGCTTTTAAGTATACTTTTACTGTTATTGTCGTCATAAAAACTAGAAATATCAAATAGTGAAACAAGTTTAAACTTGAGTTTGATCTATTTGTATCCTGTATTTGTTATTTAATTCTTCTTCACTTGACTAGTTAACTTCTGAGAAAACTTTACTATATGAGCTTATATATTTTTTTTTCTGTTTTTAATATCTAAGTTATTAAATGAGATGAAGATTTCATAATAAAAGTTGACCTAAATGATGAAGAGAAACATCATACCGCAAGGCTCCAATCAGCACCGAAACATATGACTTTCAAGCAGGTCCATCTAGCCAGTCCGCCTGCAAACAATATGATCATTGCAGGAGGTACCTATTAATTATTTTTATTCCAAACCATTCAATATTGCTGATAAATTCATTACAAATTAATCAATGATTAAAAATCTCCCCGACGACTTGAAAAAACGTAAGTAATAAAACAAACAAATCTTTTGTCAAAAATAACTCATAAATATATGCAGACCTAAATCCTTCGCAAAGATATTTCTATTAATCGGCTAAATAACAAATCACAATAAGTGGCTAACAGTACATCTTTAACTTAAAACCTTAAAATTGTAGGTTGGTAAGTCTTTTGCATTCATATGGATCTCCTAACTTAGTTTATTTATAACTGACGTGAGACTTTACCACGGCTCACACTTGAATATTTTTAATATTGATAATTTATGATATAATTTTTTCTTTTAGTATTCCGACTCTAATTACCTAGTCGGCTATGGGACTTACCACCAATTAAGACTTAGTCATACTTAAAACTCTTCGTCCCTCCCATCCTCCCCAAAGATATATTTAGTGAGAATCGAATCCAGAATCTCTTCTCACTTACTCAGGTTGTGTTGCTGACTAAGCTACACTCATTGGGTTGTGATACAATTTTTGGATGAGTAAAATAGAGAAACAAACCTGAAATTCAAATACGGTGGATCAAGTGGCGAATGGTCTTTAACTTATTCATTGTGAAGGCAACAAAAACAACTAGAAGCTCTGAGTAAAAGAAGACATTAAGCTTCAATCCAGCAGTGGCAAAGAAGGGCTATAAAATCCTTCACTTCAAAGCATTGAGAAGCCTTTGAAAATGATGTTGCAGAATTCAGGGTTGGCACATAGAGATTAGGAGCACAAATCTGGTGATTAGAGGAATCAGAACATTTGCTTCGAACTAATAAAGAAATAAAAGAATTTATCTTTTTCCTTTCATTAATTAGCTGCCCTATTCACATTCACATGCCACAACCCAGCAATAGCGACCAAATGCTTTGAACTGAAATTTTATAATCATTGCGGTTATTGTCATTGCAACCTGGAAATAATAAAATAGTTCAAGTTGAAGGACTGTTTGTTAAATTATATATATACCTAGAGGTAGGATCCTTTGACACCTCATCTGAGAGCCGTTTGATCAAAAAAGATCAATGGTGTCACATGCTTACAAATCAGAGTCGTTGATCTTTTTTTATCTAACGACTCTCAGATGAGGTGTCAAACTTCAAATTTGACACCAGTGTCAAAGGATCCTACCTCATATATATATATACCTATATATTTCCACCAGCTGTTTTTTAAATTATATATTAGTATTTGAAGATCTAAAAACAAGAGTAATATTCTGTAAAATATATCATATCTAGATATCCTTATTTTTTACCAAACTCTATGAGAAGCATAATTCCTCTTTATGCATGCATGTTCAAGTTCTGAAGGAAAATAATTTATAAGATTTATTAGTGTTACAATTTAATATTTCGTCGCTAAATCTTATTTAAGGTTTTCACTTATGTTACACGACTATTCCATGTTATTGTCATCCTTTCTTTTTAATATTCACCAAGTTCTCCCCAACTTAATTTGAACAAAAAATCAAGATGAGCATAATTTAGTGTAAATCGTGCATTTATACGCACATAAGATACCTTGTCAACATGTTTGGTTAATGCGCTTTAAAAATATTTGGAGTTAAAAAAATAACAAGTATTTTCTTCCATTTCGTTTTTTAATATTACAAGGTAAAGTATATTTATATAATTTCTCATAATTATCAGTTTCTTGGCATCAAATTAGAAATTAAGTGATCCTGCATAAAATTAAATATGAATTTGTGGAATGAAATAGATTAAAATTTCATTTATCAAATAGATAAAAAGTTACAATATCAATAATTATATGATACCTCGTATTTTAAAACTACGTAAGGGAATTTGCTTAAAGTTTTTTTAAAATATATAATATTTTTTTATTTTTTAAATATAATTCGATTATCTCTATAAATTAAATTTAAAGTTTATTCAAAATATATGATGATAGAGTATATAGCATTATTATACTATTTTTGCCTACAATAATATAAGAAATGAATTGGTGGATATAGAAGAAGAAAAAATACATACCATTTAAATTAGGGCAGATCCACAATCCGTCATATCCTTAACAATAATTTGAATTAATGTGGGCTTACTTGACTTCAGTTACAGCACTGTAATATAAAATAAGAGTTAATCAATATTACTTAATCATAATATAAACTTTTTAAACCATGATATATATTTCAATTTCACCAAATAATTAAGTCATAAAATTGTAAAACTAACTTGTTCTTTATTTAATATTCAATCAAATTAAAAGTGAATTATTTTGAAGAATGCCCCCATAAAAAATATTTGAAACGGTGTAAATAAAAAAAAGTAGATTTTTTTTTCTAAAAAAATGGCCTTCTAATGATAAGAAAGTGTCGGCTTCAATAAGATTACATCATTTTGGGAAAATTGTTCAAATTTTTTTCCCTTTTTTTAAAATAAAATCTTCTAAATTTTTTATTTTTTTATTCTGCAACTACAAAATGAGGGAGGTTATAGTTACAACGTTTTTTTTTTACAACATCTTACAACCATATCTTATCACCGTTGATTTCTGCCAATCAACGATTATCATTTTAGCAAATTAAACTCATTAATTAATTATTAATTCACAATAAATGATAACTGTTGATTGACGAAAATCAACAGTGATAAGATATGATCGTAAGAGGTTGTAAAAAAAAGGTTGTAACTATAACCTTCCCCTTAAAAAATAGCGTGTAATATTTAAAAAAACTCCATATAAACGTGTTACACAATATCAATTACTTATTTTAGTACTATAATAATGCATTTGGGATATTTCTGTAAAAAAAGAAGAAAAAAATATCAATTTAATTTGAATTAATTTCATATATAAGAATAAATGAATTAAGCATTTTAAGAACTCTTAAAGTTAGGTCCCTAAATTTTATTGGAGGAAAATTTCAATAGAAATCAAATTTGGTCCTGAATAACTTTTTTTTTATTCCGAACCATTCAAAAAAAGCCGATCACTCAAGAATTTGAATAAATCTCTGTGATCGACATCACATCAAAGTGTCAATTGAATTACAATATCTTCCGCAATAAAAGGAATTTTTATAATAATGAAAAATAAAATAACAGTATATTGCCTAACCTAGTTCAAAACATTTCCCTAAAACTAACAACAGTAGCAATATAATAAAAGCATCAAAAATTAATTAATGATTAAAAATCTCAACAATAACTTTTAAAAATTAAATAATAAATAAAATTATTTTGTGTAGAGACACATAACGATGACTTCCAATATTCCTCAAATTGTCCCCAACTTATTTTGAAAAAAGAAGAAGATATATTCAAAGATGAACATAGTTTTGTGTTAATCGTGCATTTATAGCCACATAAGATACATTACCAACATGTTCCATTAATGGATTTTAAAAATATTTGGAATTGAAAACCAAGTATTTTCTTTCATTTTTTTAATATTTCAGGGTAAAGTATATCATTTACTTTTTCATATAATTTCTGATAATTATCAGTGCCTTTACAAAATTAAAATTATAAATTAAGTGACACTACTTAAAATCAAATATGAATTTCAGGAATGAAATAGATTTTAATTTGATTTATCAAATCTATAAGATTTTACAATATTAATAAGCATAAGATACCTCGTATTATTTTATTTTTTTTTGATATTTTAATCAGTTCATCCCTAGTGGTTTTAAACCTACGTAACAGAATTTACTTGAAGTTTTTTAAAATATAGATCTTGTTATTTATAAATTTAATGTTATACTTACTATAAAGTAAAGTCAAACTTTAATCAAAACATATAATAGAATATATAGCATTACTATATTAATACCAAATATTATATTAAGAGAAGCAGTGGAGTTTAACATTCTAAGCAGCAAACATTTCTTGACAAACATGCATTGTGTAATAATTATCTTTTGTTAAAGAACACAGTATGCAGGATAAGTAAGACAGAAACAAACCTCAACTTCAAATCCTGTGGATCGACAACAACCAGAAGCTCTGTAGAATCCATCCTACATGCTACACAAATATTTCATATTTAAAATCTTTTTCATCTACTTTCCATCTTAAAATAAAAAATAAAAAAAATCACTGTTTTAATTATGGGTTCACTTTTTCTAGTGTCAATGTAGATAATTTATCTACATTGAATCCAAAATGACATCATTTTAAAGCGGAAATCAAGATATTTTTGTAATTATATTTTATTTCAGATTATGATAATATATTTCATCAGTGAAAATCAAGATATTTTTGTAATTATAATTTATTTCAGGATTATAATAATCTATTTCATTATAATTCTTTTATTTTTCAACCGCAAATGTAGATTAAAAACATTAAAGCTCTTAATTATTTTATACAAAAATCATTTTTGTTTTATTAACATTAAATAATCAATATTGTATCATCTACCCAATTATGTCAAAATAATCAACCAAGGTAATTAGCTTAACAAACAAAAACATTATTTTCTTATCGTCATATTTATTATTTTTTTAGAGAAGATAAACATCAAATATATACATTCTAGTAATAATGAATGGAGCTCATTATTAAAAAAAAAAAAAAAAAAAACCCATAGATGAGTAAGACAGAAACGAACCTCAACTTTGTGGATCAAGTTGCGATTGTTCTTTACTTCACCGCTACGAAGGCAACAGAAGCAACTAGAAGCTCAGAGTAAAATAAGAAAGCTTTAATCCAAAGTGACAAGGAAAGGAACGGCTATATAAAATGTTCACTTCAAAGCATTGACATGACTTTAAAAATGAAGTTTCAGAAATCAGAGTTGGTACATAGAGATTTGTACCATAAATTCAGTGAGTAGAGGAATCTGAATTCTATAAGCATTTGCAGCAAATTGGATCGAGGTGAACCGGTATGACTCGGTGCGACTCGGTCGAGTTTTGCTAAAACCGGTGACCCGCCGGTTCAAAAAACACTTCGATATTACACGAGATTTGGGGAATAAGGTAGGGATTTCGGCGTACCGTTTCTGTGACCAG
This sequence comes from Gastrolobium villosum, assembly GCA_032173675.1. Classification (NCBI taxonomy): domain Eukaryota; kingdom Viridiplantae; phylum Streptophyta; class Magnoliopsida; order Fabales; family Fabaceae; genus Gastrolobium; species Gastrolobium villosum. Next base: position 18,363 of record JAVKPL010013059.1, on the reverse strand, counting down.
GTTGTGTCAGAAAGATTTAAGAAGCTCCACTATTCCGGCACCAATAACGTCTTCGAAGAGGAAGGGGGGAAGAAGAAACGACGAAGAAGAAGTGTCTATTGTTTTTTACTGAACTAAGAGTGGTTAGAAATGTGAACATTAGGTTTTGGAGGATTTGGGCCGGTTCACTAACTTGAGATACTCACAATAATTTTCTTGCAAAACGATTTTATAAATTAGGAAAAACTATTAGATAAGTTTTTTTTTTTTTTTGTTCTACACATATTTTAATAATTGTCATTTTTTTTTTTTTTACTTTTTCGGATGTGATGGAATTCATAAATTTATCTCCATAACATGAAATAATTTATCTACTGTAATATTAGATTAATAAAATCTTTATAAATTATAGTAGTAACTTATATTTAGAAATTTTTATCTCAATATATATATATATATATATATATATATATATATTATAGGAAAAAGTTATACTTATTACCTATTTTCCTTATTATTATCAAATCTTAACCGTTGATTTTTATCAATCTAACGGTTATAATTTATTATAAATTAATAATTAATTAATAAGTATGATCCTATAAATTACAACCGTTAGATTGACGAAAATCAACAGTTAATATTTAGTAGTAACAAGTAGAAAAAAAAAATAAGTAATAAGTATAATATATATAAGCTTTTAACTACGAAGCATTATTCAAGTTAGAAACTAGGTTTCATTATATTCATATTAAAATATTTAAATTATTATATTTTAATAAATAATTGAATATATTTATAAATTATAATTTATATATATTTATTAAATTATATAATTTAATTAGTGATTTACTAATTAAATCACTAAATCACTAATTCAATATCTCCGCCGGTCAAAAATTTAACCACATTAATTTGAAGTGATACCCAAATATAAGCATTTATCTATTTCATTAATGGTTTTGCTTCCATAATTTAACATGATACACCAAGATTTTCTATACACAAAATATTTTGTGAAGTTCACATTTTTTTGAAACAAAAAAAATAAAAATAAAATTAAGGCATGTAAAACAAATCTTTATAACATTATATAATTATTTTTTTTTCATTAATTAGTTGAGTTGCTTTGTTCACATTCATATGTTACAGCCTGGCAACAGAGGCCAAATGCATTGAATCTACTTTAATAATAATTGTTTGATCATCATTACAACCTCGAAATATGAAAATTTTCAACTAGCTTCAGAAGTCAGAAGGACTGTTTGGCGTATAGTGATATAAGTTACAATTATTAAATTTAAGTTTGATTTTTCTTGTATCATGTGTTAGTTATTTAATTCTTCCTCACATGATTGTATTAAGAAAAAATAAAAAATAAAAATCTTCCTCACATGAGACATGACTAGCTCAAACGACATCTTGGTTGACATTTTAACATACAAATTGCTCATAAAATAAAATTTCAAAAAAATCAGATTTTAAAAGAAAATTCAAAAATTTTATATCAAATATGAATAAATAAGAGTTTTTTTTTTTTTTTTGGTAAATAATAAATAAGAGTTTCAACTATGAGGAAGTTGTAGCTTATTGTTTTAAGTATAGGAAACCAGCTATTTATATACGGGAACCCCGGAGTTGGCAGTGACAAATTGATTTCATTTCTAAGACCTGAAATATGTTCCGAGATAAAAATCTAAAAAAAAAAAAACATAAAAAAAATCAGCAGTAAAGAAAAAGTCATAAATACTCACTTCTAACACAATCGAAGAAAACCTTAACCCTTTTGAATTTTTCTTTTTGAATTTACTAAGGGATGTATGTACATGAGCCAAAAAGGCAGCACCCTATGCATATACCTATGTCAGGCAAAAAAAAATTAAAATAATGTATTTAAATCAAATAATTACGCATTTAATATTATTTTTCAAATAATTACGCATTTAATGCACAATGTGACGCCATCGTCATATGTGTGCTCTATACATTCCTTCATTCCCTCCATTCAATTCACACCTCTTCTCTTACTCTTCATATCTCTCTTCTCTACCAAAATTCTTTTATCTTTAATTTAGTATTTGAATTTTATTTCTTATTCTATTTAAAAATGAGCCAAATCATGATTCTGTTCATGTTGTGTTATATTACAATGGTAGGAAGGTAGAAGGTCGACGAGGTGTCATCTTTGAAGGTGAAAAAAAGTCGACACGTATCCAATGCAACGCAACCATTGGCGAACTGCATCAGAGAATTCGGCAGAAGTTAAGTCTTGAAGACAACCAATGTATCACTGAGATCACGGCAAGGTTATGGCAAGGTGATAAATACATTAGTTTAAAAGTGCTTGACGATGAAGACATGGAGATGACAATGGAAGAATTTTTCAACCAGTCAAGGACATATTTTCTAGAGTTGTATGTCGACATCGCCGCAACCGAGAATGTTCCCTTACCGGTGAGGTCAGTTGATTTAAATTCTCCCCCTCTTCCAGCTTCGTCTGCCACTCATGCGTCTCCAATTGGTAACTTTTCTGAGGGAGATGAAAATGATCCGATTTGGGAAATGCACGACGAAGACGACGATGATGAAAATATGGCAATGGAAGAACGTCTTCTGGCGGAGGATGCTAGTGCTTCAGAAGGAGATAAACCCCGTGAGATGGGTGCGTCTCAAATCCAATATTCCATCAACCATTCGTCGAGAAAATGCTGCAGTTGCATGACGTTGCGTCTGCCGCGTTAAGTATTCACCATGAAGGTAATTGAAATAAGTTGTATATAGCTGAATAGATACCTGCTTTAATACCTGAATTAGGAAGTTTGTATTAAAAAGTTATAATCCCAGTTGCAGGTGACGAAGCTGTTAATCCTTTTTGGGAAGGAATTCCGCATTATTCCTACATTGATTGGAGTTATCGGAGCGAACAAGAATCATGCACTGATCGTACGATTTCAGGATCGGGTTCAATATAAGGTCCGTGGCAACTGGGTGACAAGTTATTTGTCAATCAAGAATTTGCAACAAAAAAGATGTCCAAATGGCACTTAAGCACCACCTCATTAGGGAGCATCAAGAAACAATTGTAATTGAGAGCTCACATGCAAAGTTGTCCATGAAATGTTGTGCGTATGATAAAGGTTGCCCGTGGCGCGTCAGGGCGATCAAACCGGTGTTTGGTGAAAATTGGAAGATTACGAGATAGGGTGGAAATCACGATTATTTGAATGAGCACATTTCTCAGGGACATAGAAAGTTCGATGCAAACGTTATTGCAGATCTCGTCATAGGTACGTATTTATTTATTTCTATGACATGTCAACGTTTACGTACTGCTGTGTAATTAAATTCGTTCGATATAATCGAGTCTGGGTCATCTTCAATGCAGGGATGATTAAGGAAGAACCATCTGTGTCAATCTCTTTGGTACAAGAAAGGATAACCGCTAAATATGGCTTTAAAGTTTCCTACAGAAAGGCGTGGTATGCGAAGCAGAAAGCGATGACAATTATGTACGGTGATTGGGAGGAATCGTATGCTTTTTTGCCAAGGTGGTGCGAATACATGCTTCGCTTTTCTCTGGGTTCATTTTATCATATACAAACAAATGATCTTTATGCCGAGGAGAGCTTAGTTACTGGAAAAAAAGGTTTTTCATCGCATATTTTGGAAGTTTAGACAGTGTTGTGAGGCGTTCAAATTTGCCAAACCCGTCATACAAATTGATGGAACACATTTATATGGGAAGTATAAAGGGAAATTGTTGGTGGCCACAGCCCAAGATGGTCTCCACTTCTCGACCAGAGCACTAATTAAAAATGTATCGATCTGTGATAAATTACGCAATTATCACGTGTTAACAAATGTTATTGAATAATTACATAAATACAAAACGACGTAAATAACATACCTGGATATGTCGCATCCTGGCAATATGTATGAATCCCGCCTGTGTGAGGTACTGTTCGACAACATGTGGAATAGCACCAGTAGGTGGCCCCCTTGTGGCTTCCCACGCGTGATCTTTATTTTCCTTACATGCTCGGTATTCCACACTCGTTGTGAAATATGGCCACGCTGCATCCTCTTACGGAGGACGTCCCATCTGTAAGGACTAGGTATAATGTACAAGCTGGGATCGCTAGGTTCTACATCTGATTACGAACCCGAAGAAGATGATGACTCAGCCATTACCCTAAGCTATATCACATAAAACAACATTGAAATTAATCACATGTAATGCCTCATTTAATTTACAAATTAATTAAGCAATGTCATAATTGATTATCACAAAAATTAAGCATATGCGTCATTTATTTAACTAGAATCAAAATTAATGAAGTCCTCTTAAAACGTAGAACAGTCATTTATTTGTAATTAAATGATAATAAAACATCGGACAAAAATAATATAATACTTATAGAATACTTAACCCTAGGTCACACTACGAACTTCATAAATATGTACTAATCATAACACCTAACTGGCTACATAGTTATGAATGCACTCCCGCATTAATAACTTCATACATACAAAATTTACGAAGTCTCCTATCATTATTTTCTAAATCACTAATTTATATGCTAAATCGTAATGCATAATTAAATATTAATAATAATAACTATGTAAGAATAAAATTACTATATCATTGCAACATTCATAGCATGCCACAAAATTTATAATTGACTATCCTAATGTTCTAAGTCTCTAATATACGATCAATTCTAACATGTATTACTAACTAACACTGTAATTTAAACGTATATATAGGAGGTGTTATGACTTTACCTACATTGGCAGAGCTTCGCTATGATCCGCGGTTAGAGAGAGATTAGAGAGAGGTTAGAGAGGTGAATGAGTGAGGAGTGAAAAAAGAAAAGTGAGGTATATATAGGCGTCACATGAGACGCCCCTTTGGGCGTCACATGTGATGCCGCAATGGAGCGTCTTCCCCTAGGGAGAGACGCCTCAGTGGGGCGTCACATGTGATGCCCAAAGAAGACGTCTCATTGTGTACCAGATATGTAATTGTTTGGAAAACAACATTAAATATGTAATTATTTGATTTAAATACATTATTTTAATTTTTTTACCAGTATCTCATTAATATTTTCAAGATGAGATAGGTAAATGCACTCAAATTCACCACTACTTGGGCAGAAAAGACAAGAAATCAAAAATAATATAGAAGCCCTAATCTAATAGCCCATTTCCTCTGACCCATCATCCACGGTGCTTGGAACATTCTTGAAATTGTCCTTCAGCATTTTTGCTTTGACAGACCGTAAGGTTCAAGTTGTATCTTTTATGGTTTTATTTACAATCTTACCATCACTTCCTAATAATCTTTAACAAAGGGTGGAGGCATCATCCTCCTACCTGTTAGAGGCTTGCCCAAGTTGGACAAGCCTAGAATACACAAAATATAAGAAAAACCAAAATGAAGCATGAAATGATGGCTCTTTAATTTATTTGGAGTTTTTACCCCTTTAATTTATCAATGTGGTATTTAGTTTACGGTATTTACTAATTGAGGTCATTGAGTGATGCGAGGGGAACCAACATCACTAAGTGCCGTACACCTCCCATGCGTTATTCACACTTCTTTAATTTAATTTAATTTTTTTTACATGAGTACCAGCCTCCTCCCCTGGGGAACTCACACGATTGTGCAAAGTGGCACAATTTTATTTGTCCTGTTACCGTAAAACTTCGGAAGGCCATAACTTTTGACTCGAGTATCCAAATCAGATGATTTTTTTTTGATTTCACATAATTTTTCGAAATCTACGCTAAACATAATTCAAATTTGTAAAAAAATGGAATTATTGTTATAAATTTGAACTATGTTAATGAAAGATAAAATATGTCAAATGAGATGTCATTGTGTAGATCTCGAAAAGTTGTGTGAAATAAAAAAAATCATCTGATTTGGATACCCGAGTCAAAAGCTATGGTCTTCCAAAGTTTTACTGTAATGAGACAAACGGAATGTGCCACTTGGCACAATCATGTGAGTTCCACAGGGGGCGACACTCAATTAAAAAAAGAAGAAGAAGTGTGAGTGACGTAAGGGAAGATGTGTAACACTTAGTGACGTCGAGTCCCCTCGCATCACTAAACGACCGCGATTGGTAAATACTGTGAATCAAATATCTCATTGATAAATTAAAATCACAACAAACCCAAATGGGTGAAATAGCCCTGAAATGATTGGGGAACGCAAAACAATCTTTTTTTCTCATTATAAAAGCTACAGAGTGCATATGAGAGATCGTAATTATATATTGCTCTGATTATATTTGCAACATGTTCGAATCCGGTTCCTTTAAGTTTTGGTATGATCTTAGGATCTGGTCTCCAATTGTCCAAATTATTTAGGTAAGAATATCCTCTACCAGCCATTTCCTGAAAATAATAATATCAATCAATTAGTAATAACTTGATAATTATAGCAAAAATTAAGACAAAGACACGTACAAAACACTACTATGACTTGGCTATTTTTTGAAATTAATGTGACACACTTGGTACAATCTAGAAGCATCTAGAAAAAAAAGCTACAAAATCCTCATCAAGATCAAACTCTAAGTTTGTCTACATCAAAATTTAACAATTTTTTCAATGTTCGGAAAAAGTAGCACAAGCAGGTGACAAAACATTTCTAGCTCAGGCAACAAATGTTCAACAGGGGTTTGAATAGCAAATATAAAAGACAACAAAGTTACCATTCATAATTAATTCACATAAATAATTCTACATAAAAAAAGCAAATCAGGATGCAAATCGGATTACCATCCGAATCAACAACACAAATAATCCCAGATAAAATTCTAACTTATAAGAAGGTAATGGTCATAGTGATGACATACAAGAGCTATAAATGCAGATCAATACATAAACTATTAATTAAAGGGTTAATCTTCTCTCATTTGACATAAGAAAAGATTCTCATGTTACACACACAATTAAAAGGTAGGTCCATTTTTATTCTTTTATTTTTTTATTTTTTTGTGGACCCCACTTATATATTAAGTGTGTAGTATGAGAAAAAATTAATCCCCTTAATTAAAACATCCTAATTGGACGGAAAACTGAAAATAGAAAATTTAAATGGATATGCATCGCCGAATTGACTATAATACTCAAATCGTTACTCTATATGTGCTAATTGAATTGGAGGTTATCGCAAGCGTTAGGCATGTGACCTTAATTATCTAGCATACCATAATTCGATTTGAATTAGTATGTAATACTTTGAACAACTGATCTTAACATCCCTGATTGAAATTGGGCTGAAATGTGTGCGAGCACTGATAGGCTTGTCTTGCTGATATAATTGAATCTAAATTTATATCAAGTTAGATATTGACCCTATGATTCAGAGCTTGATTCACTGCATGGACTGGTTTTATATCCGGGTTAGTCTGCCTCATGTCTGATGTATTGGATTATGTGAGTGGATTAGACACTAATACGATTGTAAGCTAATTCTCCTTAATCCTTATAGGGTTTATCATCTACACTTACAACATTTTGTGGGGCCCGCAGCAAAAAAAAAAAAAACTCTGGCACGTAAAACGAATCTCTATAACATTACACAATCACTTTTCCTACAACATAACTCTTATAAAACCCATCCTTATACTATATATGTTGTCCAGTCTCTTCCTACTCTAATTCTATTTGCTGCACTAAAACTACATTGCATCTACCATATAAACATCTAAAAATCTCATATTATCTAGTATATAACCCTAAGGAAAAAGAGTAGCGAGCATATGAGTACTATGAGCATTGAATATATGGTCAAGCCTAGTACCACATCCTCGTAGTCCCATGAATAGGAAGATCCTGTTGCAAGATGGGTTATATATTGCTAGAAATAATATTGTATTGTATTATAATTTTTTATTTTTTTTTTATATTATTTGGGCTTAGTTCATTTGGTCATTTAACCTCTTTAAATAAAGGGCTCATGTACAGTTTTACATACAGTTGAATACAATACATTCATACTCTTAAGATGGTACTAGAGATTGTGTTCTAGGAAAACCTCGTTTTGGCAGGAAAAAAACAAAGAAAGATCTTCATTGCTCGTCCCGAAACTGTTCATTACGATACTGTTCATTATTGAATATATGGATTTCCACACGTTGGGATACATTATAATATTAAATAATATTTTTAATTTATATAGTGTATATTTCATTTAATATTCAATAATTTAACAAAAAAATAAAATTAAACTAATAATATCCATCAATTTAACCAAAAAAATAAATCATTTCCATAATACCATTATATTAATATAAAGCAAAAATAATAGCATATCCATAGAAAAACATAAAATATGGAGATTATGGATTACCTCCATGGAGTATTTTCATCTAGAATAACATTTGACTCCATCTCTAGCTCATCAAGTGAAAGAGTAGCAACTTCAAGAATTCCAACATCTTCAAATGTATCTCTAGCAATGTCCCACATTTTATTCTCCCATTGTGTATATTGTGAAGTCTTTCTTGATAAGAGTCAAAGGTTGCTATGTATATAAACCAAGTCTTCAGCACATTTTGGAGTCATCTTATTCCTTCTTATATAATGCACAAAAGAATAAGCACTCCAATTGCGTTCAGTACAGAATAAAGAATAAGGTTGTGCAACAAGTCACAATGCTATCTTTTGAAGCATAGGTGCACAAGTACCATGAAGCACCCACCAAGCTTTGGGCTCTATAGAATATTGATTTTGCAAGGCATCTTAATCTTTAAAACCCCTACTCATACTAGCAAAGTCTACATACTCCAAATTTATTGTATTTCGGTTCTCCAAGTTAGCAAAGTATCTATTTAACCATTTTTGTCTTTCTTGATTAATCTCTAGATCCTTGTGTGGAGGAACTCGACTAGAATCTTCATTAAGCCATTGTTCACTATAGTATCTGAAAGAAAAAAGAAAAACAACTAACATATATATCAAATAAGAGAAGTATTAAATCCATTTATATTTAAAAAACTTATGTGAGATTCAAAGCATGTGTCAAACAATGAAGTGGAGTTGAATTTTTGGTCCAACGATCCATAAGAATGTCATGCACCTCCTCATAAAAATTTGAGGTTTCATCCATCCTCTTCAATTCATGAAAGTATATAGCTTTGTTCACTTTCTCAACATCTCATCCCACATATCATAAATCAAATGAAGACAAGGTTTATCAGTGTCACAAATCTTAATCATATTACAAATGGGAGCAGTGAAAACAAGTATATAATCAATTGAATCCCACCACATACAATATCTTAGCTTTAACCATTCTCACCCGCTCTAGATTATCATCTTTATGCAAAGTCCATTTTTCACTAATTACCATATTTAGGAGACCACATTTTATCAATTTGAACCTCTTTAGCATCACAATCACATAAGCAAAGTGAGTTTCAGCTATAGAAAGCAACTTCAATCCCACAAATTCATTAAACATTGATAGTCTCATAGAATGATTCATTATGAAGTGCTTTATTGCAGAAACATCTCCAACAATATTAGAAATCCAACTACATTCCTCATATGCTATTTGATTATTCTCCACATTTTTTGCAGCACAAATATTCTTCACAGCTAAATTTAGTGTCCAAGTAATAGAAGGAAATTCTTGCTCAATAAGATGCCCTGCTCTTTTGCAATTTATAGCATTATCCGTGATTACTCGAACCACTTTTTCATGCCTAACTTCTTGAATTACTTTTTTTAACAACATGAAAATAAAATGCCTATCCTTAGTTTCTCCTGAACAATCAGCTGATTTCAAAAACATAGCTTTACCATCAGATACTGCCATGAAATTAATAAGTGGCCTCCTTTGTGAATCACTCCATCCATCACTCACAATATGTTATATTCTGGTGGCAAATAACCTCGAATATTATTATCCGCAGCAAAAGTGAAGGCTGCTTAAAAGTATGGGTTCTTTGCTAAAATGAATGGCAATCCTGCTGAATAAAACATCCTAGCAATTAAGTGGTTCAATTCTTCTCGCGCCCCAACATGGAATGCCCTCTCAATAGGATTTCTAGATGAACTTCCACCCTCACTTCCATTTTTTTTTTTTGAGTTTTCTACGGAAAAACTAGAAGGGGGTAAAGGCACATTTTCGGGTGCATTATTCTTTAATCTCTCACTAGTTTCTTGTTATAATTTCTCCATCTCTAGCAAGTCTTTTGTCTGCATATGTAAACATTTTGCAATTCATTTACCTGCTATTTTTAGCAAATAAGCCCTTATTCTAGCATACGAACTTTTAAAATCCTTTTCACAAAAATTGCATTTCCAATATATATTCCCTCCTGCTTCCATTCAGGTGCGGTGCTGCCTACTTTGGTAAATTATTTCCATAATTGCTTTGTTAGAAATTCATCATCTCCGGTACTTGCAACACTTGAATCCATTCTAAAAAAAAAAACACCATGAACAAAATAATGACTTGTGCAAATATAGAACAATTAAATTAAAACAACGACATAAGCATTCCATTAACAAACCAATTGGACAAACTGTCTTTCAAGTTTCAACTATTCAACAAATATCTTAAAATTGAAATAACTATAAAGAGTAAATACCCCTTTTCGTCCCTGGCAATTTTCACGAGGCACATTGTAACATCCTGAGCGTTGACGAGGGCGGTGAGTGATCGCCGGTGCAAAGAGGCACAGACAAGGAGCGGCTCTTGACAGGCTTCCAGCGGAGGTTACATGCATGAATGAATCGGATCGACACCCGAAAGAGAGGGATTCCAAAGGCCGTACAGGTATAAGACTGCACAGTTTGAGATAGCTTATAAGAATTAATTGATACTACCTATACTAATAAGATGCATCTACTTTTCAATAGCCCGGAATGGAAGGACTCCGTAGTTAAGCGTGCTTGACTTGGAGCAATTCTGGGATGAGTGACCTCCTGGGAAGTTTTCTCGGGAAGTGTACGGGTGAGGAAAAAGCACGCTGAAAAGTCTTGTATTAGTGTGTGGGGATAGTCGTTGATGCTTGCAAGTGGCCAGGCGTTACACACATTTTAGTCCCGAACAATAAAAAAGACTCATTTTAGTCCCTAATATTTGAAAAAAAGGGCCACGTTTGTCCTTCCGTTAGTTGGCATCTGACGGCCCAACTAACGGAGCACACGTGGACAGCTGAGTCACCATTAAGTATGCCAGCGTGAAAGTAATACGACGTCGTTTTGAACATGCCTTATGTCTTCTTTGAGTTTTGGACAGCTGAAGGCCCTATTTGGTCCCTGACAAATTTATCGAGACCTTATTTGGTCCTTAACACTAAAAAACCACCATTGCAGCAAACCTTTCAATCCACCATTGCAGCAATCCACCAACCACAAACCTTTCAAATCACCATTGCAGCAATCCACTGGCCCTACTTGATCTTGAATGTGAACATTATTATGCATGCATAATATATATTATAAAACCATAAATCTCATCCAGGATTCCTTTGGATGCAAAATCAAAGGAAGATATTGATGATAGTGAAAGTGACTTTGTTGAAGAATCCTGCATGATTGCTGGAAGCCATTCGTCCACCCTTGACAGATAGTATGCATGGGAACGAAAACTCTATGATGAAGTAAAGGTATTACATTTAGCATAAAAACGAAAAAAGTAATGGTGTTGAAACCACTGAAGTATCAAATTAGATATATGTTTTAACTGGATAAACCTTACATTGCATAATATCTGAATATGCAAATTTACATAATAAACAATTGGTATCTAGTATCTTCAGAATATCCGGTCAATAAGGATTTGAGTTCTTTTGACATTTATGCCTGTAGGAGTTGCTACACGGAAATCCTAAATCCTAGTTATCATGGGATGCTGGCTCTAAGATATTTGGGTATAAGATGTATGAAAAATTATGATCCATTTGAGGATTCTTGAGTACCTATTACCTCCTTATTGTTTTTGAAAATGCAAAACCAACATTGTGTTCATGTGTAGTTCTAATTTGCATTTCGGGCTTATTTGTTATCTATCCTATAGCTTCATAGAGAATTCCTCTAGGGAAATAGTATCAAGAAATTTTTCATTCATGATTCATAGGAAAAACCTAAAAGAGAAGTGGAAAACATCTCGCTATAATATGCATTAATGCCTTCCCTCCTCCAAATTTTTATTCCTTTCAAGGACACGAATTAATTCTTTGATTTACGAATGAGTTGATTTGCTTCTTGTTAAAATGTATTGAACCTTCTAACATTATTTTTTCAATCCTTGGTCCTTTTAACGCCTATTGGGCTATCTGTAGGCTAGTGAACCCTTGTTACAAAAAAAAGAACTAGCCAACCATTATCATGGTTAAAAATTCAATATTCAACATCAACTAATAAATGAAAAGGGGAAGAAGATGAAATAGATCGTTGCAAGACTCTATCTCTGAGCACCACCGTTGTCTCTCTTCAATGGAATAGGATAGAATAGGATCCCTAATTCTGTCATGAGCATCCTATTTATACGCCTCTTTCATTCTTCCAAAATTACCCTTCAGACCACGGTCTTTTCTTTTCTCGCAAACCGACACGGGTTGGCGTCAGTGTGGCGCCAACTTGCGCCATAGTTCTTTCATTTGCAAAAACAAGTCCTAAAAAACTCGCAAACCGGCGCGGGTTGGCGCCAGTGTGGCGCCAACTTGCGGCAACTCTCTGGAATTTATACTGAGGAGCACGACGCCATCTTGCGCCAGAGTGGTGCCAACTTGTGCCAACTTTCTGGAATTTGGCCCAAGGTTCACCGTGTGGAGTCGCATCAACAAGCTTTTTACAATTTTGTAGTTTTCACTTCTTCTACCTATATAAACACAACAATACAATAGGTGAGAAATATCATTGAAATAGAAAAGTCAATATAATCAGCAAATCTGTATAAAAAGTGCTCTTTTATGACTTAATTCTAATCATTTTCAGCTTGGAAAACTACATTTGATAGAGGCACATGAGCCAGTGAATCCATCATGAAGGTCTATGATCGAAAATGTCACCAGCTTAGACATCAATTTGGAAAAGATCAAGGCACTCAAGTGATTGACACAAGACCCGATCAGTTGTGAAGGATCTACATTCACGGATAAGAGTGGCTATTTATTCTGTCGATTCAATATCTAAACGTATTGAGAGAATGAGGGATGAAGAGTTACACCCTCAACTCTTGGAATTAACGGAGGGGTAAGTGAGGGTTCTGGATTTTATTTTTATATTACCTTGAAGCTTTACTATCCGTTTGCAATTTTCAAACATATATATTCCTTGCCAATTGAGTGTTAAAGCTATAACTACTATTAACTTGAGGACCTTCTTGCTGTGCAGATTGATCAAAATGTGGAAGGCTATGCTTGAATGTCATCATGCACGATACATTACCATCTCCTTGGCATATCATTCAAGGAGCTCAACTGGAACCTTGCAAGGAGATGTCTGCAGAGAGATAATGACTCGGCTGTTTGAAGAAATTGAGTTCTTTGGTCTGAGTTTTGCTAACTGGATTAATAGCCACGCCTCATAAGTGGAAGCTCTCAATGGGTATGAAGATGAGTCCGCAAATTTGAGTTGCATACATGCAAGTTTAACGAAGGTTCTTGATCGAATGAATAAATTTTCTAAGGCATCATTGAAGATGTATGAAGATATCAAGCAAAAAAGTGAAGTAGCTCGAACTGCATATCACAATTGCAGAACTCACGGGGCCGGAAAATTTTAATTCTCAAATACAAGCTTATGCTTTTGCATGCTTGAGATTAATACGTATATGAAAAACACCGAAAAGGAAAAAACTATAAACACATGGTCTCGGTCCTTGTTGGGGGAAAAATTTGTAAGATGGAAACTGACAAATTTATATAATGCATGCATAATAATGTTCACATTCAAGATCAAGTAGGGCCAATGGATTGCTGCAACTGTGGTTTGAAAGGTTTGTGGTTGGTGGATTGCTGCAATGGTGGTTTGAAAGGTTTGCCGCAATGGTGGTTTTTTAGTGTTAATGACCAAATAGGGTCTCGATAAATTTGTCAGGGACCAAATAAGGCATTCAGCTGTCTAAAACTCAAAGAAGACATAAGGCATGTTCAAAATGACGTCGTATTACTTCCACGCTGGCATACTTAACGGTGTCTCAGCAAAGTAACGGTCCACGTGTGCTTCGTTTGTTGGGCCGTCAGATGCCAACTAACGGAAGGACAAACGTGACCCATTTTCTCAAATATTATGGACTAAAATGAGCCTTTTTTATTGTTCGGGACTAAAATGTGCCTCGTGAAAATTGTCCGGGACGAAAAAGGGTAATTACTCAACTATACATTACTTTAAGAAAGAAGGGAGGGGGTTGTTCTTTTGTTGAGATTTTTTAATTCTTTAATAACACTATTAATATAATAAATTGACCATTTAAATTTAAGTGCTCCTAAAAAAATATAATAAATTGTTCTTTTAAATTTACAAATGCAAAATTTATATAAAAAGTGTGCTTCCAGCAAATATAGAGTAGACGACCAATAATCTTCCATGCCTCACTGACCAATGGCCAAAAGCCATTTCAGTCTAACTCAAATAATTAATTTTATGGATTTCTAAAAGTATAATCTTAAGTCTTATTTATTGGTAGTGTTCATTTTAAATAGGCCTATTAAGAAATATGAATGTTTAATTATGCCTGGAAAGATACAACCAAAACGTTTAAAATATTATAAAAAGGGAAAAGTGTGTGTTATTTTAAATGATATAAAGTTATGTCATTTCAAGAGAGAGAAAGAGATAGATAAAGTAGGAGAGAGTTGAAAAAAAAAAGATGTGGATCCCACGTTTCTGTGATAGTGAAAATATACAAGTTGTGACATTTAAAAGGATAAACAACACTTTTCCCTGTAAAAAAACATTTGCCTTCGATGAGAGGAAAAAACTGCCACAACAGTCAAGGAATTGTGTTCAATGTTTAACCCCAAAAAAATAAAACGAGCATGCAGTCAAGGAATCGAACCAGTTATTACAAAAAAAAGGAATCAAACCAGTAAATGAGAGACCACAACGAGACGGAGGTGGATGGTAGAGAGAGAGGGACGATCGAAAAATAGCAGAGAGAGAGAAGAAAAATAGCAGAGCACATACCAGTGAGACAGAGGTGATAACGAAGAAAGAGAGAAGAAAGAGCCAGACCATAGTACCACACCACACTGACCACAACAAGAAGATAAACAGATGGCAGAAAGAGAGAGACTATCGAAAAAAATGTTAGGTTAATTTTTTATTAAATGTTATTTTTAATTTTTTTTAATATATTTTAGTTTTTTTTTAAAATATACTTTTTTAAAAAAACATTATGTTTTTTTTATGAAAATGCCATTTGACGGTGTCGGACACGGTCAAATTCGCGTGTCAAAACAGTCAACGTGTCGGGAAAGTTGACCGCGTGTCGGACACCGTGTCGGGAAGTCAGAGCGTGTCAGTAGCGGTGTTTTTAACCATTGTGACCAATTGATTTTATTGTTTTACTTTTACCAATTAGTTTGTAAATAGTATTAGTAGTAATAAAATTGGTGAATTCTGATTCCCCCTTTTCACTTTCCCCTTCCCCCTTTTTCACTTTCACTTTCCCCTTCCCCCTTTTCACTTTCGCGTCCCCCATACCCCTTTTCACTTTCGCGTCCCTGATTTTCACTTTCCCCTTCCAGTTTCCCGCTACACACCGGTCGGATTTTCACTTTCGTGCAACTGATTTTCGCTCTTTTCTTTGTCCCTTTTCACTTTCGTTCATCTGCGTTTCCCCCGTTTCACTTTCGTTTAGGTTTTTGTTTGTTTCCCCTTCCCCCTTTTCACTTTCGTTCATCTGCGTTTCCCCCTTTTCACTTTCGTTCATCTTCATTGTCTAAAGTTCATGTTTTTTCTGACTATTTACTTCTCATCCTTTCACCATTTAGGTTTATTTCATTGTCATCGGTGAAGAAGGCGTGCAATCTTTGCCAGCTTCAATCTGCTTTGAGGGCTGTGAACGGTGAAGAAGGCGTGCATACTAAAACTCGGTAAGTGTTCTTCACCCTCATCAACATGATAATCATATGAATAAAGAAATAACTAAGAAGATCATAGAAATGGATTATAAGAGTTTCAGACAATTTTGGGATGGGATGGAATGAAATTGCTTCATTCTGATAGTCTGGCTGCTTATCATAATTTACTAATGTGAACTTGACTTCCTTCTCTGTTGTACCATCTCTTTCTATTTTTTTAAGTTAAAAAATTTATAGTTATAGCTGGCATCCTGTTTCTGCTGCCATTTCTTTTTCATGATGGGATGACATATTCTCTCTGATGTGAGCTTATATTATTATTTACCATGTCAATTGAAATTGCAAATTTGAATGAATTATGATGACTATGGCAGATCTTTCCTTATGGCATTTTCCTGGCATGAATAGATTGTGCGATGGCTTCTTTTCTAGCTTTTGTCCTTTTTCCATATTTTTTTTCCTTTTTGAATGTGTCAACTTCAATCCCAGCTCACCACCTCAATAACTAAATAAGCGTGATGTAGTGGTATTAATTGTATAATTGGCTCTTCAGCACATTAAGAGTCTATACTGGTTAATAATGTCAAAGGATATAAAATAGTAATGACGATGAAAAGATCCTTAAGATTACATTGACTGTGATGGTGTTGAATGTACTTTTCAGGACATGATCTTGTGTCACATCCATCTTCAACATGATAATCATTCACAAAAAGTGTAGCAGATGGATCTAGTTGGTTTGCAGTCTTGAACATGTTTGCTGACCCCAAGATTACCACTATCGCCACTGGTAATCTTGGACTTTGGCTGACCCCATTCTTTTATGGCCTTGGTTGCTGCCTCTTTTCCTAGTCTTGGTACCTCTACCACCACCATGTCCTGCCATATACGCCCAAACATTGGGGTTCTCCTTCAAGATCTATAGGAGGTGCCATATACGCCCAAACATTGGGGTTCTCCTTCAAGATCTCTTCTGTTAAGTACATGTATCTCCTCTTGATCATAGACTTATCACCTGAAATTAGTTGTGAAGTTAGAAAAGAAATGATCATAGACACACACACTAGAGAATTAAATTAGTAAAGAAAGCATCTAACGGAGAAAAATAAAATGTAGAGATAAAAAGATTGCTTACACAGTGCCAATGGCAAGGATGTTAGCTGGACCTTCTGCCCTTTGAGCCCTTCTGCCCTTTGACCAGATTTTATGCACCAAATAATCCAACCACTAACCTGTTAACAAATTTCTGCCTGTTAACACATTTTCTTTTCTGGACAGATGTAGTTTAAGAAACTTATTTTTCTGTCTGAATTGGCTGTATCAAAATAAGTGTAAAAATCACTAATTCTTCGGTACTTTACCTGAAATGGGAAGCAGAATAGCCTCTAAACAAGACTATGGAGTCAGCAGTGGTTAGTCCATTCTACTGCTATATTAGAGTCAGCAGTGGTGTTTTATGGGTAATCAAAACAATAAATGGTGAACTTTAGAATATTGCGTAGTTGTGAAATTAATAGAAGTTGCATCTGATGAAACGTTTGGCAAATTCTAACGAAGCTGTCATCATTTTTCAGAGCAAATGGATAAGACATGGATTATGAAACCGCGAAATACAATTGAATATGAACAAGGAGTTAGGGCATTCATTGATTTTGCTGTTTCGCATAGTTCTGTAGATCTGTTGATACTGTGCCCTTGTTCTTGTTGTGGTTTTAGAAAGTGGCTTGAAAAGGAGGTAGTGTATGATCATTTAATTTGCACAAAATTCCCAGAAGGATATACTTTTTGGTATTTCCACGGCGAGTCAGAGGTTAGAGAAAGTAGTAATGTTGAGCCAGATATAGCGGGTGTTCCTGAAGATCACATTGGTCATGAAGACATAATTCGAACCATGGTGAATGATGCTTTTGGGGTGGATGGGCACCATGACAATTCAAATATTGGCGAAGATGAAGATCCAACACATAATCCACATGAAGGAGTGTTTGAAGGGTGTAAAGAATTTTATGATTTGGTAAAAGATGGAGAGCAACCACTATATGAAGGGTGTAAGAAATATTCAAAGTTATCTTTTATTGTGAAGTTGTATCATATCAAATGTATGTGTGGGATGAGTGACAAGGCAATGAGTCTAATATTGGAATTACTACACGATGCTTTTGAACAAGCAAAAATTCCAAATTCCTTTTATGAGGCAAAGAAAACAATAACCAAACTGGGTTTGGATTATCAGAAGATACATGCTTGCCCAAACAATTGTATGCTATATTGGGGTGTGGATAATGAAAATAGACAAAGTTGCAAGGTGTGTACCACATCGAGA
>JAVKPL010013058.1:0-70280 GCA_032173675.1 Gastrolobium villosum | reverse complement strand
ATGTAGTGCCTCTGGTTGAGTTGGTGTTGCTAGCGCTCCCTGACTTGGAGATGCTTCAAGAGAAGCGGGAAGGGAAAGATCCCTGGGATGCAAGATGCACCCAGACCAGAATGCCCGGTGACAGGAGGACGTGTGGACACATGTCCCTAGCAGAAGAGAATACTAGTGGGCAGTGTGATCGCAGCCCATTATCACTAGGGGAGATTGTGAATGTTAAGTTCCATAAGATTTTAATTCGGCGCGAATGCCGAGGAATATTGAGAATGGAGGACCCGCAAGTGCCGTTCGATGCTTTCGATATGGACATGTACATCCGAGGGATATGAGCCCCCTCATATCTCGAATATTTTCCATAACTCTGACTGGGGCTGCGTAGGCATGGTTCTCAACCCTACTTCCCGACTCCATCGGGTCTTTTGAGGAATTTGGGGAGAAGTTCCTCTTAAACTTTGCGACAAGCAAAAAAAATCTCAAATCCTAGTTCACACTTGGAAAGATACGTCAACAGCCCGGAGAAACTCTCCAGAAATACCTTAACTGATTCAAGGACGTTGCATTGCAGGATGTTGAGTTTACAAGAGAATGTCCACGTACACCTCATTGTCGCTGGCTTGGATGGAGCATCCAGGTTAGCCAAGTCGGTTTATAAAGACCCAGTGAGGACAATAGAGGAATTTAGAATCCGTTCGAAGAAGTACCTCGAACTCGAGCAAATGGAGATTGCACATGCGCAATTTGAAGAAGGTAAGAGAATTAGCCCGAGAAGGAGCCCGGTCCCGAAAGAAAAAGAGCAAACTGGTAATAAGAAGAAAGACTCCAGAACCAGAATCTCGGATGGTCGAGATCGGGATGGAAGATATGAGAAATACAAACCGCTGAATGCCTCACGCTCTCAAATCTGGAGGGAGGTGGCCCTGACGGAGATGAAAAAAATATACAAACCTCGGCCCATTTTCGACAGAGGAGGTTTGGATAAGTCCAAGTACTATGTTTTCCATGATGGACCGGGTCACACCACTGATCAATGCTGGGATCTTCGAGATGTTGTGGAGAAATTTGTTAGATGGAAGATTAAGCCAGTACGTGATCAAAACCCAGGATTCCAAAAATAACAAAAGGAAGTTTGGAAACCGAAAGAGAAGCAAAAGCCCGGTTCCTGAGAAGAAAAACAAGGATGAAAGGAACCCGAAAGATGATTCCAACAATAGTGAATTCCCGGAAGCAGAATTTGACTATAATGTAATCAGTGGAGCCCTTGGAGGAGGAGGAGACACTATGAGTGCTAGAAGAAAGTATTTGAAGGAGGTCCTTTCTATCTGGTTTCGTCCCAAATCCAAGGAAGACCTTAGCAAACCAGACCCTCATCTGCTATATTTCACAAAAGAAGTCATGCATGGCGTTTTGCCGGGACACGTAGACGGATTAGTCGTTGCTGGAACTTTGGTAAACTACCGATTTAAGAAGATCTTCGTCGATGCAGGAAGTAGTGCCGACATTATATTATGGGATGCCTTCAAGAAGATGAATCTTGATGAGAAGGACCTCAAACCTTGCAAGACAACCTTGATAGCTTTTAACGGAAAACATACACCTCCCAAAGGCTATATAGATCTCAGGTTAACCCTGGGAACAAAGGAAGCTTTCAAATCAGAGCGTATTAGATTCATAGTGGTAGATTTCCCCATCAAAATATAATATAATTATGGGAAGACCAACCATACACCAATGGGACATGCTGGTCTGTACGAAGCACCAGAAGACAAAGATGATAAGCAGCAAGAATGAAATAATCACCGTTTGCGGAGATCAAAAAGGATCCAGAGGATGCTACTTTGACACTGTCAAAGAGAACGAAGGCGGACATTCGAGTCCTCCTCGGATCCGTCCTGGGGACAAACTCAGCAGGAAGACAATTCCTTACCATTCAAGGAAGCCTGTTAATGTGGTGGAACTGGACATGAGAGAAGAAGTAATCCCGAGGCCTGAGCCCGATAGGGAATTAGAAAACCTCATACTAGGGGAAGAACCTGGTCAATTTACCCGAATTGATAAGGCCATAGATCCTCAAATCAAAGAAGAGTTAGTTGGGTTACTCAAGAGAAACACGTATGTATTCGTTCTGGCGGCTCATGACCAGTTCGACAAGAAACAACTTGAAAAAAAGTAAAAAAAGGCGCAGATGGAAGTCTGAAGAGCAAGGTATGCACAAAAACGCTCAAACGCCTTAACAAAACCCCAGCCATGGGGATGAAGTTGGGTGGGTGCTAGATGAAGATGATTAAGAATATCCATCTGCAATTCGATTAAAGGAAACCGAATGCCAAGTTGAGTCACAATGGCATATACTGGGTAAAGAATTCAAGACTGAAAAAGCATAGTCAAGGTCAGATGACTAAACGCAAGCATCTCAAAATAGAAGCAGCAAAAAACAAAAGGAAAGTAAAGTACCTGACGAAAGGGATGAGCTTGCAAGAATATAGAGAAATGCGCATGAGGTGCTGACACTCAAATGAACTCAATTTCTGCACAATGCTCACTAAGAAAACAAAAGCAATATGAGACAGAGGCTTATATAGGCATAAGTAGTGACCACTGGGGTTACGAATGGCAAAGGCTAGGGCTGCTAAAGTCATTTCACTTATAAATGATAACCGCAACAATCATGGGTTGTAACCGCAGTAGTCGTGGCTGGTAACCATAGTAATCATAGGTGGTAACCGCAGCAGTTGGGGATGAAAAAAGTCAGGGACACCAGCGTCATTGTACTTGAAAAAGGGCAAAGATGAGACGCCTGAAACGACACTGCTAATAAATGCGCACGAAACGTGTAAGAACCCGCACCGCTAATTAAGGTAATTAGTAAATTAATTATGATAATTAGGAAATAATTCCATAATTGACCCTAATAATTATTATGAGGCTTTAATAATTACAATTAGTGAGGGCACAAAACCCTAGGGACACATACTGAACGTGGGAGGCTGCTGTTTTCTGAGTTTGAGCACTGTTCCATTGCCTCCTTCACTCCCCTTCATCATTTATTGAACCTTTGGCCTTCTTCCTTCACTCCTCCTCTCCTAAACACTTGAGAGCATGCAAGGTGAGGGAGTGTGAGTGTGAAATTCTGAGTTTCCAGCCCCTGTGTGTGTGTAGTTAGTGAGCATGAGTTTGGAGCTTTAGTGATGGCTACCTTGTGGTAGTCATTGTGAGCTTCAAAGTGCCTTCTTGTGGTGCAAGAACCCATCTTGAAGTGCTATTTTCGTGCTCCTACTTAGGCTGAGTTTGAGGAACCTTGGGAGAGCTCCAAGAGCACAACTTGCCTCTGTTTTGAGCTTTGGTAAGTTACCTCACCATGATCATGAGTTTATCTTGCTTAAAGTTGGTGTCTTGGCATGTAAAAAGCTAAAATGAAGTAACCAACACCTAAATGAACTTGTATATGCTTAAAGATGCATGCTTTAACGTGTACATGTGTTAAAAGTTGGATCTTTGGGTTGGATATTCACGAAATGCAGAAACTGCATTCTGTCGTGAGATATCCGGATATTTGTCGAACAGATATCCGGATATCAGTATCCGGATATGGTATCCGGATATTGATATCCGGATATGGGATCTGGGTATCCGGATATGACATATCCGGATATGTCCAGTGTGATATCCGGATATGGCATATCCGGATATGCCCCTTCTGTCCGGATATCCTGGGTTCTGCGCAGACAGTAGCTGTACTGTATGAACAGTAAGTTATTGGGTGTGTGTGGACCCTAGTTTAAGGAAGTTGAACTTCTGTAACAAATGGACTAAGTCAGAATCATATGATTAAGGGCTTATGGCTTTGTTGGAAGCCTTAAGACGTAAGACGTAAAGGAAAGGCGTAGTCTTTAAGTTGTATGCTTGTGATGCATTAATATTGACTTGTTAATGGTCCATATCAGATTGTGATACTGCTGTTTGTGGACTTGTGAGTGGTTGGACTCTAGGCTTGGATAGCTAGCTTGCAAGGTAAGCTTTCGTGTCCTCGGTTTAGCCATTTTGATGTTCCACCATGTCCCATGGGGATGGGTTTGTGCATGCTGTGTTACATGCTTTGATTATTTTGGAAATGTTGTTGAGCTGTTTATATGTAATGAGCTATTATGATATGCATGTGGTGTCCACCTAGACGGCAATCCTGAGTATGTAGTACATACAAGATGGAGAAGCATGTGTGTGAGGTGCAGGTAGTATCCATGTACTCATGTAGGCATAGACGTATTCCTACATTTCTCTGGCCAGTAGATTTGAAAGTACACATGACATGATTAATTGCTGCATCGCATGATTTTGGAACTTATACTGTAATACTATTTTAGAACTTATATTACACATGTAAGTGAGCTTGGGGTGGAGACTCCTTGAGGACCCCTTGTCTTACTGAGATTTCTTGTTAGAGATCTCACCCCACGTTTGGGGACGCTTATTTCAGGATCAGGTAATGTTGAGGGCTCAGGTGGCAGGAGGCCAGAGCTGAGTTGATATTGACGTGCTGGTTGTGGATTGCTGTTTATTTGACTGCTGATATATTTTATGCTTTATTTATGTTAAGTTATGTTGAGACTATTTGTGGGCATTGTTGCCTTATTTGGTGAGCATGGGGTTTGTCCATGCCACATGATTATTATCGTCTTTTTAATTCGTTTTTGTAATTAAAGTATCAGGATTTTGACCCAGGCTACTTGTGTAGACCTGTGGCTTTAGATACTCACTTTACTATCTATATATGAGGTATTCCAATTAGATGTCTTGCAATTTACATACAGGCAGTATTTTTATGAAAATGATTAAGTAATCAAGTTGGTTAAGTTAATGACGTCATAATTGAATTAAAGAAAAAGTTATTCCGCATTTTAATTAAGCGTGGCTTAATACGATAGTGTGTTAACAATCCGGGTTAACACGGGCTGTTACATTTTATGGTATCAAAGCACTTTCTAGGGAAAAGCCTGTATGTATTGCAATAACTTAGGATGTGTCGTTGCGTGTCTACTTTGTGTTCTCTCTGATTGGTGTGTGTCATGATAATGCATATGTGACCACATGGCGTGGGCCTGATCAACTCATTCTTTGTGTAACTTGTGCAGAGTCATGGTGCCACCGAGGAGGAACACAAGTACGAGCGAGGATCAGACGGATCCTGTCCTGGCTGCATTAGCTGAGATGCAGGCGGCCCGACTAGCCGACCAGGAAGCCACGAGGCTGGCAAACCGGGCAATGCTGGACGCTATTCGAGATGCGAACCGGCAAACCACGGCAGAGGTTCTGGAGGAGAACCGGATGGCCAACATGACTATGATGAGGGTCATGTTGGAGGAGTTGAGGGCTGGTCCTGCTGCGGGCCAGGGTCCTCCACCACCTCCACCGCCGCCACCGCCTCCACCTCCGCCTAGTCAACAGGAGGACACCCAGAGCCAGATGGGTGAGGGTAGTCACTTGACGGGGGCTATGTAGACTATCCCCGTACTTGCTGAGGATCGTGACGAGATCGATCGCCGGCTGAATGCTTTCCGCAAGCATAAGCCACCTACCTTCGACGGATCGTATGATCCCATTGCTGCTGCCAGATGGCTACAGGCGCTGGACAAGATTTTCCGGATCATGCAGTGTACGGATCCGGAGAAGCTGTTGTTCGCCACGTACATGCTGGAGGGCGAGGCCCATGAGTGGTGGACCAACCTATCTCAGGTCTACGAGATGCAGGGCCATGTGATGACGTGGCCATTCTTCGAGGAGAGCTTCTTGGGCCAGTACTTTCCTTACGACTCTCAGGAGAGGAAGCAGGGAGAGTTTGACCGATCGGTGCAGGGCTCGTTGTCTGTCGACGAGTACCTGGCCAAGTTTAATGAACTGGTCAAGTTCTCTCATTTCCGCATGGCGAGACCGACTCCCGTTTTTCTGGCGGCCAAGTTCCGGAGGGGACTTAATGAGGATATTGCTGGACATCTCGCTGGTTCTGCTTCGAGAGACTTCGGAGCGTTGGTGCAGCAGTGCCGCGACATCGAGGATTACTGCCGTGCAAGTCAGGCCAAGAGGGCCAAGATTGAGGTGCCGCAGAGCGCTGGTGGTTCTACTCCCTGGAAGAACAAGAATTTTGCCAACAAGGGCAAGGGCAAACCGTTGGCGGCTAAGCAAGCGCCAAATCAGTTCAGAAAGACTGCCGCTCCGGGGAACACAGCTAGACCTCCTGCTCCCAGATGTTCGGGATGCGGGAAGTCACATTTTGGGCCGTGCTCTACCGGACAGTTGATATGCTTCTAGTGTGGCAAGGAGGGCCACTACTCCAGAGATTGCCCGACGGCGAGAGTTGCTGCAGTGCAGGCTGTGCCGCTGCAGATGGTTCCTACTGGGGCACCAGCCGTGCCACCTACTACTGGGCGTGTGTATACGTTGGATCGTCAGCAGTCGGACAGAGCTCCGAACCTGGTCAGAGGTACTGTTACCATTGGTGGATCAACTGTTGATGTTTTGTTTGATTCCGGGACAACGCACTCTTTTGTTGCTACCCCTATTGCTGTGGGGCTTGAGTTGCCCAGTGATGTGCTTTCTCCACCGATGCGGGTTACCACCGCCACCGGAGAAAAATGTTTGACCTCCACTGTTCATCGCGATGTAGCGTTTCAGTGGGATGGCCGTGACTTCTCGGTAGATCTGATAGGATTACCGATGGCCAACCTTCAGATTATTTTGGGCATGGATTGGTTGTCCAGAAACTGCGCAATGATTGATTGCTGTGCCAAGAAAGTGGTGATGTCTCCGGGTGGGTCCACAGCCAGTTCCTCATCGTTCATTTCAGTCCTGCAGGCGAGGAGGGCCTTGAGAGCAGGGGCATTTGGCTATGTCATGTTGGGAGGTTTGGTGAGTGGGACACAGGAGGATCTCACTGGCATTCCTGTGGTGAAGGAGTTCCTCGAGGTGTTTCCTGAGGAGATTCCTGAGTTTCCACCACAGAGGGAGATAGAGTTCTCCATTGACTTATTGCCTGGTGTGGGGCCTATCTCGCTGGCTCCATACCGGATGTCGCCACCAGAGTTGGCGGAGCTGAAGAAGCACATAGAGGAGCTTTCAACGAAAGACTTTATTCGGCCGAGTGTGTCTCCCTGGGGAGCACCGGTCATTTTCGTGAAAAAGAAAGATGGGACCATGCGGTTGTGCACCGACTACAGACAGTTGAACAAGGTGACAATCAAGAACAAGTACCCTCTTCCACGCATTGATGATTTGCTGGATCAGCTCAGGGGTGCTTGCGTGTATTCAAAGATCGACCTCCGGTCCGGTTACCATCAGATACGGGTGAAGCCGGAGGATGTCCCAAAGATAGCGTTTCGCTCGAGGTACGGGCACTACGAGTACTTGGTGATCCCGTTTGGACTCACCAATACACCCGCAATGTTCATGGACTACATGAACAGGATCTTCCAGCCGTACCTGGATCAGTTTGTGATCGTCTTCATCGACGACATCTTGATTTACTCCAAGACGGAGGAGGAGCATACTGAGCACTTGAAGATTGTCTTGCAAGTGTTGAAAGAGAAAAAGCTCTATGCTAAGCCGTCGAAATGTGAGTTTTGGCTCAAGGCGGTGAAATTTCTGGGTCATGTGATTTCTGCTAATGGAGTTGCAGTTGATCCTAACAAGATTGAGGCCGTGATGGATTGGGAGAGGCCCAAGACGGTTACAGAAGTGAGAAGCTTCTTGGGTTTGGCAGGCTACTATAGGAGGTTCATAGAAGGATTCTCCAAGATGGTGCTACCGATGACTCGCCTTACCCGAAAGGAGACTCCATTCGTGTGGACACATGAGTGTGAGGAGTGTTTCCAGGAGTTGAAGGAGAGACTGACCACTGCTCCTGTGTTAGTCCTTCCTGATCCTGCGGAGCAATTCGAGTTATACTGCGATGCCTCTGGTAAAGGACTGGGCTGTGTGCTGATGCAGAAAGGGAAAGCGGTTGCTTACGCTTCAAGACAGTTGAAACCTCATGAGGAGAACTACCCGACTCACGACTTGGAGTTGGCAGCCATCGTTTTTGCTTTCAAGATTTGGAGGCATTACCTGTTTGGCATGAAGTTTGCTGTTTTCAGTGATCACAAGAGCCTGAAGTATCTGTTTGACCAAAAGGAGTTGAACATGAGACAGCGTAGATGGATGGAGTTCTTGAAGGACTACGACTTTGAGTTGAGGTACCATCCTGGCAAGGCCAATGTGGTAGCCGATGCTTTGAGTCGGAAGTCCGTGAGCTTATCCAGCTTAATGATAAATGATTACGAGATGATCGAGAAGTTCAGAGACTTGAGAGTGAACTCCTTGTTTGGGGGTGCACTGCTCGAAATGGAAACAGCAGAAGTGATTAATGAGCTGATGGAAAAGATTAAAGAGGCGCAAGTGCAAAGAGAGTGCCTTGACTATGTGAAGAACCAGGACGGTGTGTCTTGGAATGAGGACGGATTGCTGCTGTTCCAGAAGAGGATTGTTATTCCTCGAGGGCCATTGACTGAGGAGGTTATGGCAGAGGCTCATAAGGGCCGGTTCACTATCCACCCTGGTGCTACGAAAATGTACCAGGACTTAAAGAGAAATTTTTGGTGGCCGGGCATGAAGAAGGACATAGCGGTTTACGTGTCCAAGTGTCTGATTTGTCAGAAGGTGAAGAT
This sequence comes from Gastrolobium villosum, assembly GCA_032173675.1. NCBI lineage: Eukaryota > Viridiplantae > Streptophyta > Magnoliopsida > Fabales > Fabaceae > Gastrolobium > Gastrolobium villosum. The sequence goes on along the minus strand of JAVKPL010013058.1, from coordinate 61,593 downwards.
CGAGCACCAGAAACCATCTGGTAAACTTCAACCTCTGGAGATTCCACAGTGGAAGTGGGAGAGTATTTCCATGGACTTCGTGGTGGGATTGCCTAAAACTCAGGCTAGTTGTGACTCTATCTGGGTCATTGTGGACAGATTGACCAAGTCTGCCCATTTTCTTCCAGTGAAGGTGAGCTTCACTACATAGCAGTTGGCCAAGCTTTATGTCCGCGAGATTGTGAGGCTTCACGGGGTGCCCGAGAGTATCATCAGTGATAGGGACCCGAAGTTCACATCTCGGTTCTGGGAGGCGCTGCAGGAGGCTTTTGGTACGCAATTGAGATTGAGTACCGCCTATCACCCTCAGACTGACGGACAGACTGAGCGGACCATCCAGACATTGGAGGACATGTTGAGAGCTTGCACGTTGGAGCAGGGATCAGCATGGGATAGGTACCTTCCGTTGGTTGAATTCTCGTACAACAACAGTTTTCATGCTAGTCTGGGAATGGCACCCTACGAGGCGCTGTATGGTAGGAGGTGTCGGACTCCTACTTGCTGGTCTGAGGTTGGAGATAAAGAGCTATTCGGCTTGGACTTTGTCCAAGATACTACCCTACAGATCCAGATGATCAGGGAAAAGTTGAAGCAGGCGCAGAACCGTCAGAAAAGCTACTATGATGTCAAGCATCGACCACTGGAGTTCAGTGAGGGTGAGCACGTGTTTGTGAAACTTTCACCTGTCACCGGTGTTGGACGGGCACTCGGCGTGAGGAAGTTGAGCCCGCGATTCATTGGGCCCTACCAGATCCTTGGTAGAGTAGGACCAGTTGCCTATCGACTCGCCTTACCTCCGAACCTAGCCAACATCCACGACGTGTTTCACGTGTCTCAGCTTCGAAAGTACATAGCAGACCCTTCGCACGTGGTGCAGCCGGATGATGTGGAGGTTCGGGAGAACCTAAAGACTCCCGTCGGACCACTCAAGATTCTCGATCGTGGCGAGAAGCAGTTGAGGAGCAAGATCATTCCGATGGTCAAAGTACAATGGTCAGGAAGAACTCCTGAGGAGTGTACCTGGGAGCGAGAGGATGAGCTTCTCCGACAGTATCCCGACTTTCGAGACAGGTATGTTTCTGATTTTGAGGACAAAATCCTTAAAAAGGTGGGGTGAATGTAAGAACCTGCACCGCAAATTAAGGTAATTAGTAAATTAATTATGATAATTATGAAATAATTCCATAATTGACCCTAATAATTATTATGAGACTTTAATAATTACAATTAGTGAGTAAGAATGTTGGAAGTCGCTTTTCGGAAGAAAAGCGCAGATACCGGTTCTGCTACTCGGTATAAATGCGTATCGGAAAAGTATCCCGGAAAATTATAACGAATGCATGATAATTACTAGAATATTATGTAGGACTTGTAAAACAAGTTTCAAGTTAAAATAACGTAATCTGATGCCAGAACTGATACTGGCTATGGAAAAGCACGTACCGGAAAGGTGCTCCGAAAAATAAAATAAAAATATGACAAATCTTAGAAAAATGTGTAGGTCTAGATTCCAAAGTTTGGGATCAATATCTTTTACTTTGCGATTAAGGCTAATACTGTGTGATTAGTGGCTTGTGCCTATAAATAGACACATTATGAGGGCACAAAACCCTAGGGACACATACTGAACGTGGGAGGCTGCTGTTTTCTGAGTTTGAGCACTGTTCCATTGCCTCCTTCACTCTCCTTCATCATTTCTTGAACCTTTGGCCTTCTTCCTTCGCTCCTCCTCTCCTAAACACTTGAGAGCATGCAAGGTGAGGGAGTGTGAGTGTGAAATTCTGAGTTTCCAGCCCCTGTGTGAGTGTAGTTAGTGAGCATCAGTTTGGAGCTTTAGTGATGGCTACCTTGTGGTAGTCATTGTGAGCTTCAAAGTGCCTTCTTGTGGTGCAAGAACCCATCTTGAAGTGCTATTTTCGTGCTCCTACTTAGGCTGAGTTTGAGGAACCTTGGGAGAGCTCCAAGAGCACAACTTGCCTCTGTTTTGAGCTTTGGTAAGTTACCTCACCATGATCATGAGTTTATCTTGCTTAAAGTTGGTGTCTTGGCATGTAAAAAGCTAAAATGAAGTAACCAACACCTAAATGAACTTGTATATGCTTAAAGATGCATGCTTTAACGTGTACATGTGTTAAAAGTTGGATCTTTGGGTTGGATATTCACGAAATGCAGAAACTGCATTCTGTCGTGAGATATCCGGATATTTGTCGAACAGATATCCGGATATTAGTATCCGGATATGGTATCCGGATATTGATATCCGGATATGGGATCTGGGTATCCGGATATGACATATCCGGATATGTCCAGTGTGATATCCGGATATGGCATATCCGGAGATGCCCCTTCTGATATCCGGATATCCTGGGTTCTGCGCAGACAGTAGCTGTACTGTATGAACAGTAAGTTATTGGGTGTGTGTGGACCCTAGTTTAAGGAAGTTGAACTTCTGTAACAAATGGACTAAGTCAGAATCATATGATTAAGGGCTTATGGCTTTGTTGGAAGCCTTAAGACGTAAGACGTAAAGGAAAGGCGTAGTCTTTAAGTTGTATGCTTGTGATGCATTAATATTGACTTGTTAATGGTCCATATCAGATTGTGATACTGCTGTTTGTGGACTTGTGAGTGGTTGGACTCTAGGCTTGGATAGCTAGCTTGCAAGGTAAGCTTTCGTGTCCTCGGTTTAGCCATTTTGATGTTCCACCATGTCCCATGGGGATGGGTTTATGCATGCTGTGTTACATGCTTTGATTATTTTGGAAATGCTGTTGAGCTGTTTATATGTAATGAGCTATTATGATATGCATGTGGTGTCCACCTAGACGGCAATCCTGAGTATGTAGTACATACAAGATGGAGAAGCATGTGGGTGAGGTGCAGGTAGTATCCATGTACTCATGTAGGCATAGACGTATTCCTACATTTCTCTGGCCAGTAGATTTGAAAGCACACGTGACATGATTAATTGCTGCATCGCATGATTTTGGAACTTATACTGTAATACTGTTTTAGAACTTATATTACACATGTAAGTGAGCTTGGGGTGGAGACTCCTTGAGACCCCTTGTCTTACTGAGATTTCTTGTTAGAGATCTCACCCCACGTTTGGGGACGCTTATTTCAGGATCAGGTAATGTTGAGGGCTCAGGTGGCAGGAGGCCAGAGCTGAGTTGATATTGACGTGCTGGTTGTGGATTGCTGTTTATTTGACTGCTGTTATGTTTTATGCTTTATTTATGTTAAGTTATGTTGAGACTATTTGTGGGCATTGTTGCCTTATTTGGTGAGCATGGGGTTTGTCCATGCCACATGATTGTTATCGTCTTTTTAATTCGTTTTTGTAATTAAAGTATCAGGATTTTCACCCAGGCTACTTGTGTAGACCTGTGGCTTTAGATACTCACTTTACTATCTATATATGAGGTATTCCAGTTAGATGTCTTGCAATTTACATACAGGCAGTATTTTTATGAAAATGATTAAGTAATCAAGTTGGTTAAGTTAATGACGTCATAATTGAATTAAAGAAAAAGTTATTCCGCATTTTAATTAAGCGTGGCTTAATACGATAGTGTGTTAACAATCCGGGTTAACACGGGCTATTACAAAACGCGAGAATGACATAAAATGACTGTAACACGCTAACACAGGCGAAAAATAGCACATGTCAGAATACAGTCGGCAAACGAGATTGAAGACACAGTATGCGACAACTTGTATCCGGGTCATACGATTGCTGCTTGGGGGCAATTAGCCAGTTAGATCCCAACTATGCAAGCGTAATCGATACCCGGTTACGTAAGCAGAATATGTTGTCAGGTTCATGCTTAACCCTCCTACAAACTAACTAGGGAAAATCATTGTCGGGTCTATAAGAGTCTGGTATGGTGCTTGGGGGGTGACTCGCCAGTTGGATCCCAATGACTTAAGCACATCCTAAACTCGGTATGGGAGTATGTAAAAATTTTCCGAGTTTGATGCTCAATTGCCAATACAAGGAACGGAGAAAAATTCTGATAAAGGACATATTGATTCCCAACTACTCAAGCTCACCCCTGATTAAAAAAACAAAAAAGAAAGAAAGAAGAAGATATGAGAAGTATCTCACCGGATTGATGCTTAACCCATCGACATAAGGGGCAAGAGACACCCTGATGGAAAAAACTCCAAAATACGAGGAGCATGCAAAAAGCTCAAAACACTCCCAACTCGACAAGAGCCTAGAACGAAAAAGCAGCAAGGTCCACCCCAGCAACTCGGACACCCAGATAGTCTGGCTGAGGGGCAATTGTTATGGACCTGATAAAGGCCCATGTTCTAGAAGGTCCAATAGAGGACAACACAAACAGAAAGGGAATCTTCTATTAATGATGATCCTATCCAGACAGCTAAGCAGCCTGTAAGAACCCGCACCGTTAATTAAGGTAATTAGTAAGTTAATTATGATAATTAGGAAATAATTCCATAATTGACCCTAATAATTATTAATGGGCTTAGATAATTATATTGAGTGAGTAAAAATGCTGAAAGTCGCTTTTCGGAAGAAAAGCGCAGATACCGGTTCTGCTACTCGGTATAAATGCGTACCGGAAAAGTATCCCGGAAAATTATAACGAATGCATGATAATTACTAGAATATTTTGTAGACTTGTAAAACAAGTTTCAAGTCAAAATGACGTAATCTGAGGCCAGAACTGATACTGGCTATGGAAAAGCGCGTACCGGAAAGGTGCTCCGAAAAATAAAATAAAAATATGAAAAATCTTAGAAAAATGCGTAGGTCTAGATTCCAAAGTTTGGGATCAATATCTTTTACTTTGCTATTAAGGCTAATACTGCGCGGTTAGTGGCTTGGGCCTATAAATAGACCCATTAGTGGGCACAAAACCCTAGGCATGCACATAGAACGTGACTTGTGGCTGCAGCTGCCACCCTTCTTCTTCTTCTTCTTCTTTTTCTTCCTTCTTCATTCTTTAGCCAAGTTATCACCTTTCATTCTTGTTTAAACATTTGTGAAGGTGAGAGTTAACCTTGGGGCTGCATTGTGGCCATCATTCTGAGTTGAGAAAGCTGTGTGTGTGTAGTTAGTGAGCATGAGTTTGGAGCTTTAGTAATGGCTACTTTGTGGTAGTCATTGTGAGCTTCAAAGTGCCTTCTTGTGGTGTAAGAACCCATCTTGAAGTGTCATTTTCGTGCTCCTACTTAGGCTGAGTTTGAGGAACCTTGGGAGAGCTCCAAGAGCACAACTTGCCTCTGTTTTGAACTTTGGTAAGTTACCTCACTATGATCATGAGTTTATGATGCTTAAAGTTGATGTCTTGGCCATGTTTAATGAGTAAACAAGAGGTATAAGGTATATGAACCTAAAATGAACTAAAGATGCATGCTTTAACGTGTACATGTATTAAAAGTTGGACCTTTGGGATGGATATTCACGAAATGCAGAAACTGCATTCTGTCGTGAGATATCCGGATATTTGTCGAACAGATATCCGGATATCAGTATCCGGATATTGATATCCGTATCCGGATATGACATATCCGGATATGTCCAGTGTGATATCCGGATATGGCATATCCGGATATGCCCCTTCTGATATCTGGATATCCTGGGTTCTGCGCAGACAGTAGCTGTACTGTATGAACAGTAAGCTATTGGGTGTGTGTGGACCCTAGTTTAAGGAAGTGGAACTTCTGTAATAAATGGACTAAGTCAGAATCACATGATTAAGGGCTTATGGCTTTGTTGGAAGCCTTAAGACGTAAAACGTTAAGGAAAGGCGTAGTCTTTAAGTTGTATGCTTGTGATGCATTTATATTGACTTGTTAATGGTCCATATCAGATTGTGATACTGCTGTTTGTGGACTAGTGAGTGGTTGGACTCTTGGCTTGGATAGCTAGCTTGCAAGGTAAGCTTTCGTGTCCTCGGTTTAGCCATTTTGATGTTCCACCATGTCCCATGGGGATGGGTTTATGCATGCTGTGTTACATGCTTTGATTATTTTGGAAATGCTGTTGAGCTTTTTATATGTAATGAGCTTTTATGATATGCATGTGTTGTCCACCTAGACGGCAATCCTGAGTATGTAGTACATACAAGATGGAGAAGCATGTGGGTGAGGTGCAGGTAGTATCCATGTACTCATGTAGGCATAGACGTATTCCTACATTTCTCTGGCCAGTAGATTTGAAAGCACACATGACATGATTAATTGCTGCATCGCATGATTTTAGAACTTATACTGTAATACTGTTTTTAGAACTTATATTACACATGTAAGTGAGCTTGGGGTGGAGACTCCTTGAGGACCCCTTGTCTTACTGAGATTTCTTGTTAGAGATCTCACCCCACGTTTGGGGACGCTTATTTCAGGATCAGGTAATGTTGAGGGCTCAGGTGGCAGGAGGCCAGAGCTGAGCTGATAATTATGCTGACGTGCTGGTTGTGGATTGTTGAATATTTGACTGCTGTTATGTTTTCTGCTTTAATTATGTTAAGCTTATGTTGAGACTATTTGTGGGCTTTGTTGCCTTATTTGGTGAGCATGGGGTTTGTCCATGCCACATGATTGTTATCGTCTTTTTATGTTAATGTTGTAATTAAAGTATCAGGGTTTTGACCCAGGCTACTTGTGTAGACCTGTGGCTTTAGATACTCACATTATATTCATGTACGAGGTATTCAGTTAGTTGTCTTGCAATTTACATACAGGCAGTATTTTTATGAAAATGATTAAGTAATCAAGTTGGTTAAGTTAATGACGTCATAATTGAATTAAAGAAAAAGTTATTCCGCATTTTAATTAAGCATGGCTTAATACGATAGTGTGTTAACAGACCGGGTTAACACGGGCTGTTACACAGCCCACATCACATTACACGCAAGTAACTCCTATAAATAAGAGGTAAACCTTAAAGGTACATACGCTCTCTCTCTCTCTCTGACTGTTATGCTATCACTGTGCACACACGCACCCCATTGGCTAACGCCGTTAATAGTATTATGTGCACAGTGATCTGCTTGACTCAAGGGTATCTCTTTCATATATACCTTGGAGAGGGCACTAGATCCAAGAGTAACATATCAGCCTATTGGGTTGGACATCTCTGTCCCAAGGACAGAACAGGTACTAAATTATTCTTAAGAAAATTTAATTTGAATTTATAGAATCTAGTTGTTTACCTTGACTCTATCCGAAATTTACAGTTGGCAGAAAATATGTAAATAGTTGTTTATGTAAGTGGGAGTTGGTTATTTTATTTTCTATTGTGTTCTGTAGACATTTTTTCTTTCTTTCTTTCTTTAATCCATAAAATTGATGTAACCCTTTTACTACCAATCGAGATTTTACAGTAGCCTTGAAAGCTAGATCTCTCTATTATTATGAAACTGAGTTTCGAGCACCTATGAAGCACTGACACTTCAAAAATCCTGACGTATCGTGTTTAACATTTCCCGACACTATCTGACACTTCGACACTCCCCGACACTCCAACAGCATTATAGAAATTCAAAAAAAAAAGGTTCAAAGGTTGCTTGCGTTGAGTTTTCAGTTCCAACTATTAAATTCGTTGGATTACGATTATCATTTTATTGATTTTAATATAAATATTTAGGATATCTTATGTATCTTTGCAAAGTTGATGAATATTATAAATTTAGTTTTATTTTTTTGTTAAATTATTGAATATTAAATATAATATACACCACATAAATTAAAAATATTATTTAATATCAAAACGTGTCCTAACGTGTCGAAATCTAATATTTTTTAGAATTAATGTGTCGGAGTGTCGTGTCGTATCATGTCACATGTCCCGTATCAGTATCTGTGCTACATAGTCGAGCACTTCTAATTAGTCATTAAAACAATGAAAAAACTACTCTTTTGTAACGTAAGAGGTGTTTTATGTTCAGTAAACTTATCAAAAATTGTTACCTTCTTTTTTCTTTTTTTATAATGGCGAGCCCCATTATATGTGTGTGTAACATTAGAAATCTTCTCTCATGTAACATGAATCCTTACAACAAAGATTGGCTTGTATTAACATGGTAGTCAAAATCACGATTTAAATCACAAGATCACTGATTTTATGATTTTTTTTTTTACGCAAAAAACGATCTGAATCGGATCCAGGATCGTATTGGAGCAAGATTGACCAAAATCGCTGGGAAACTCGTAAAGTTGTAAGATCGCTTGATATTCTCGATCTTGCAAATTTTTTGACCCAATTCAATAAATCTGTTTACGCAGTTTTTGACCCGCTTGACCCAACTTCTGAAATAGGTTTTAACTTAAATAAAAAACCCAGCGGCCCATTTACAAAAGGCCTATATACCAAAGTTACAAACAGCTCCTCCTCAGCTCAAAAAACCGATAGAGAGATACAACACTTTCGCTGTTTTTTTGCTGTTTCACTTTCGCTCAACCCAGCTCCAGGTTCTTTTTTATTAGCTGTTTTACTTTCACTGGGTCTTTGTTTTGCTCTCACTAATAAGTTAAGTATTTTATAAGAGTTATGTCTTGTGGTGAATTTTTTTTTGCTGCGGACCGCGTAAAATATTGTGCGTGTAGAAAAAATTTTGTGTTCATCTTAAATGATATATGATAAGCCCATAAGTTAATAACCCATTTTTAATTTGCTTTTTTTTTTTTTATCTGTTAACTTTTTTTTTTTTTATCTATTATTCTTCGGTGAGCCTATGCTGGTTTATTTTATTTGCTTCTTTTTTTTTTTTTTTGGCTATGAACTTTATATGTTTTTTTATCTATTATTTTTTTTCTTATTTGTTTTATTTCAAAGTTTATTCAATGTTATTCCATGTTTCTTTTATTCTCTTAATTTTTTTTTTTTTGATTCACTGTTGTTTTTTATTTGTTATTATTGTTACTTATTAGTGTATTATTACTGCATTTTCTGTTCGTGTGGCTATTTGTTTTTATTCATTTTTTATTTTGGATCTTTTAGGTAAAGGTAAAATGGCGATCTTGACTACCTTGCTTGTATAAAGCTGGAGGCTGGAGCTGCATCTATTCTTTTTCAAAGCCGTTGGATTGAAATTGAGGGACTCAATGGGTACTGAGTTCGAAACGATTGAGGCAAGGATAACATCTATGTTTGGCCAGCTCCAATATGAGTGTGGCATCCTACAAAGAATGATATATAAGAACAAGAATCAGCATCGCCGTTGTTCCTATTTCCAGCGTATTTTAAAGGTACACACACTGCCACTGCAATGTGTATGCAATGCAATGCAATGTGTATTATTTATATGTCTTTCTGGGTTTTGTGTGGTTTGGTAATTTTGGTAGGTGAGAAGGGATTTAAGGCTTCTGCAATCGGCAAATTTGGAGGAGCTTGTATCATCATGTTTCCTTGTTATCAAAGGTGATAGACCAAAACAGAAGGTTCATCTTTTAGAAAGGTTAGTTTAGCTTATTTCTTGCAGTTATTTTGGAGTTTTCCAAATTCAATGTACAAACCGCCAAGATAATAATATGATTGATGTGTTTAAAATATGTTGACTGTTTGTCCTGATATTTCAAGCAGTTCCTCCGGTGCCATTGTTTCAAAAATCAAAATCAGTAACAATATTCCTTAATCACCCAATAAAAGGGTGGGTATAACACCTACATGTAAAGTTTGTGAGGTTAAGATTCTTTTTGGGGCAGAACTGCTTGTAAATTAAGTCACGTTTAACAAAAAAAGTCTAAGAGGACAGCCATGTATGTATTTGAGGTTGTCCTTAATGTGTATGTTGTATTCTAAATGAAAAGCCCTTTGGACAACAATGAAATGTTTGAATTAAGCTTGAATGCTTGAGAAAACTCCTTGGCCACTTGAAGAATTAAGCAACATCGCTTAGGATATGTCCTACTTTGAACAAAGAGAGCTCATGGAGGTGCAGAGAAATGAAACTCGTGAGATTAGTCTAAGCGAAGAAATAAGCAAACCTCTTAGGATATGTCCTACTTTGGGCAAAGAGAGCTCATGGAGGTGTCATGTGGACAAGTAAGAGACCTCTTAGGAAAGGACTCCTACTTTGAGCCAAGCTCAAAGTAGGAACCCTATGGATAAGTATGTTTCTGTTTAATGAATTGTGCATATGTTACGGATAAGTTCCATGATGTGCCATATGCCTTTTAAGATAACCTATGTTATGGTTTGGAAGAAATTTATAAGTTGTTCCTAGTGTATGTAGCACCAATGTTTTTGCAGGATTGGTCCAAATTGGTGAGGGGAAAGTCCACAAATGCCATGGTTTACTGAGATGAGAATCTCACCCTTTATGGGCTGCATAATGCAGGTCTTGAAGGAGAAACGATAGAAGCATAACTGATATTAGTTGATGACCTTTTTTGGGGATGGCGGAGAAAATTCTGTTTTGTTAGGTTGTTTTGTGATGAGGCAGTTATAAATATGTATGTAGATGGGATTATAATCTTTTGTATATTGTAAATTGAATTCCACTTAAGTTATATGTTTTGCCATACTAATTCTAAGCCTTATTTAAGTCATAAATCACTTGTAACTAGAACATGGAAATGTTATGGTTTCAATGTATTATTTTGAGGTGATGTCATGGATGTCTTGATTTTCAAAATACTATCGTGATTAATATATGAAATTGCTATCATGTATTTCCAAGGCTCTAAGAAATCAAAATTTAGAATCATGTTATATTGTAAGTACTTCGAGATAAATTGTAAAATGAATGTTTTGACCTGTTTTGAACAGATTAATCATCTAGGTTAAATTTACAATTGTAATGACGTTAATTCCAAGAGAGACTCCCTCCAAGTGAGATAATTTTAAACTATAGGAAATTAGGATAGATGACAGCTTAAAAAAGTTAGGTAAAATGCTATTCTAGACTTGGCTTACCTATGATGAAGAAAACGGATATAAGATAGAGATGTTACCTTTCAAGCAGTTTAAATGATTAAATGTTGAAGAGATAGAGAAGAGAAAATATAAGTTGAAACTCCTTCCTTGTTATAAGCCACATGATTATAAAGGTGGGGATTTAAAAGCTCCTTTTTAGTAACCTAGCTCTACAATAATGAGGACTACTTTAGACACTAATTCCTTGAGCAGAGCTGTCTTGGGGCAAATTTCATGACATGTAGGATTTTCTAGGAATCTTTGACACATTCATTTTTTTCTTTTATGTTTATGTACCTGTGTGTTGACATAATTACAGGCGTTTTATGGATAGTGTCTATGGACTGTGCTAAATTGATGTGCAAGAAATCTAGCCATGCATAACTTAGCTGCAATAAATTGATGTCGTAGAAATCTAGCCACATTAGGAATCACAGTTTGATAAAAATTGACATTATCCTCAAGTTTTGAAGCTGCAGTTAGCTCCTCATTCTCAGCCTCCTGCGTAACTTATTCTTACTACGACAAGAAATAGGGGTTACAATGGGGAAGAAAAAGAAGGGAAAGGATTGGATTAATACATCAATTCCTTATCAGGGCTTATCTCACCCCCTAGACTTGATAAGCTTATACATCGTTTTAATGTATTAAGGGATCTTGATGTATAAGCTTATACTATATGATGGTCACACCAAACAACTGAAAATGTCATAACGTACAGTATACTATCAGGCCTTATACATCACACCAAACAGGACCTTAGCAATTTTCTTTCTTCCTGCGCTTGAAATCATAAGGAGTAACGTACTAGGTGCACACAGGGGCCTACAGTGGGGGTGGGGGTGGGGGGAACTAGTAAGCCTGAGATAACTAGCACATTGACATAGATATATATATTTTTTTAAATATCTCTAATTTTATTTGCCTTTAGATTTGTGTGTTATTAGGTCAAAGGCTTAGAGAATGAAAATGGAATAGTTTGAAATTTTCAGTTTTGAGATCTCACGAATATTGGAAGTGACAATTTATAATTTTCATGTGAAGAGTCATGATACGACAAACCATTATTCAGGCCTAATCTTGTGCACTTAGAGCTGAAGAATGAAGTATGTGAATATGGATGCAGCAATATTATTATGCAAACAAAATTGCAATTCTATGATAGATGGCTCAATCTCTCTTGCATAACTGAACATCTTGTTATTAACTTTTGAGATATTTTAATGTTGAAATTTCTACATATGATATTATGTTGGTATGTGATGATATTATGTTGTTCTACTTATTGTTTCATGACAGCTTAAAAAGGAGGAAATGCAATAATGAAAAGCATAATTTTATGGAGCGTCTTTTAGGAGCTGCACGCTTACTAGCAGAGGTGAAATTGCTGTTAAATATCATTGAATGTTTCTCTAACTGATTTCCTTCCTTTCTAGAATAAGATCATTATGTTTCTATCAAGGTAGTTTCTGCTTTCTCTTCCCATGGATTGATTTTAATGGGAATTTTTGTCCGTATGCGTCATAATAGTTTTAACATTGGATTGAATATTTCTTTTATAAATTGTTCTTTTAATTTATTGGCTGCTCTTTTTCTTCATGCAGATGGTTGAACCAATACTGAAGGCTGCAACGTATCCTTCTACTACTGATATCATGTGGTTTATATTTAAATGGTTGGTATCCTATATGCTCAAGGTTTAATTGGCCGTACCCTCATCTTGGCATGAGGCATATAAAACCTTTTTTTTTTTGCTTCATATAGTAGTTACCAGTTGGTATTTCCAAATGATATATGATACACCATGATATGATTGTATTATCCTTTTCTCTTTTGTTTTTTTTTTCCACAGTGCTTTCCGTAAAACATTAGTTTACTTGCTTAATTTTACATGTCTTTATAATTTCTTTATCTGTGCTGGAATTTTTTATATGCTCTATCTTTTTGTATTATTTATGTAGACATTTTTCTTTTCGCATGTTTGTTGGTTGATATAGATCTTCATTGAAACAGTAACTTCTTATTTCATTCTTGTTAACCTTGAGTCCTTGACATCTCCCATTCCCTTCGTAAAGTCCTGGATTGTATTGAATTTTTAAGTTTTTGAAAGCAGTTTCCAAATGGTGCTTGGTTACAATTATCTGATATGATATTTTGGTCTGTTATTTTACCCTTGATTCAATAATTTTGCTTTATACTTTGGAAGAATAGAACGTGGAATCCTGTTCTTAGAAATTATCATTGTCAACTCCAATAGTAGCATTTAGTGAAGTCTTCCTGAAAATTTTAGCACTGATTTGTTAAGATTGCAACATAAAATTTCTTTCCTTGACTACTTAATAGTGAGGTATCTGTATTGTTTGCTCAGTCTTTTTTTATGGGATTTTCTCTGACACTTATGGCTTTGCTTGCGCGTCTTCGAGTTTTGGTTCAACAAGTAAGTCTCCCAAATTTATGTCTTATTATTTAATCTAGATTGTATCACTGATGCAGAATTTATTTGTAAATTAACTAGAAAGTGAAATTGATAGTATTAATCTGGCATTGGATACTATGAATTTAGAGAATCTGTGCCATTTAAGATGTAGATTTTATGTCATTGTGATTTTGAATTAATCTTGCTTGAGATATTGTTAGGCACGAGGCCCAGCCTCATTAGAACGTTGAGGGTTGGACTTGGAAGGCTTTTTCCCTCGAGACCTAGGATTTTATTTTATCATCAATCCAATTACTGTTGAGATATATAAAACCATTAATGTAACCTCACCCAACAGCTTAAGCTTTTGGGTTGAATTAGTTCTTTACATGGTATCAGAGCCTCGTGTCCCGGGTTCGATCCTCGCCGCCTCCCATTTTCTTTCAAGTGGAATTTCTCTGTTCGCACAGGTAGGTGGGCCTGTGCATTGTCCACCCTTCAAGCCCAATGGGCTCTCGTGTGAGGGGGCGTGTTGAGATATATAAAACTATTAATGTAACCTCACCCACCAGCTTAAGCTTTTGAGTTGAATTGGTTCTTTACAATTACCATTCACGCGTTTTTTTTGTCTTATCAATGTATAACTTGCTTTACTTTTATGACTTAGGTGTCTCGTATTTCTTGAAAAAGCAATTCGATTGATTGGATTTGGTATGATACTTAAGAGATTGACGAGATTCTAATATTTCTTCTTAGAACGTCTTGATTTGACCCCTTAAGCGGGACTGAAGGAATAAAAGTAGGAATCCATGGGTTAGCTAGTTATAGCAGTTATGATAATATGTAGGGAAGTTAAGAAGTGGAGATTTAAATTGGTGGGAAATGTTGGCATGTTGGAATAAATAATAGTAGTTTCTGAAATTGAGATTTCACAACTGAAGGGCATTACCATTGTAATGAGATTTTTCCTTTTATTCTTTCTCTCCTCTCTAACATAATAACAGAAATCTTGTTCTTCATCTCTCTGGTTTCATTCTCTCACAGCCATTCTATTTGCAACCCCTATTCTATTTTCATATGGATCCCTGTTAGATAGCTCTATGATAAGAATAACACCCTTGAGGGTGTATTTTAGGCGCAGCTGCAGGAGATTAGCTCTAAAAGATCATGCTTAACTAACTTAGGAGAGAGAATAGAATCTTCTGGTTTGGTGATTAAGGAATCTGTTAAGTGGTGCTTTTGGTGCGAGAGTGTATGAGTCTGTATAAGGAGGGGGAGAAAAACTAACAGTTATCTGTTAGGATACCATCTCTTAAGGAACATTCTAGAAAGAAATGTAGAGAATCAATCACTCAAGGCACTCATGCTGAGTCACCAAGGCAGTTAGAGGGAGAATATTCTTGAAGGGAAATTCTGTTAGATGCAATGACAGGGAGTCACACGTGGAACACAGGAATGATTAGTATAAATAGAAGAAGGAAAAGAATGGGAAGAGGGCTGGAAATTGGGACTTGGGAGTGACTCAGAATCAAATTTGTTCTGAACCTATCTTACTTTTTCTTACTGTAATTTCATTTAATCTGTAGCAAGTTATTTTGTTATCATTTTCTGTGTTTGTAATATAGGAATTCCCTGTAATTTTCTTCCATATCAATTCTGTAATTTTTCCTTTCTACAATACTTCATGTACTTAGATGGCTGAGTCTGATTTGGATTTAGCAATAACAATACAAACTTAGTTGTTTATCTTTGTTCTGGGTTCTGATAGTTAACAGTATCCTAGGATTTTGGGACTGAATTGGGCTGGGAGAGCCAGTAGCCTCTCGAAAGCTACTGGTCTATCCTTTCATTTTCTGCATTTTTTCTCCTTCTGTAATCAGTTTCTATAATCTTTATTTTCTTCAATTTTCCATAGTTTCTATTAGTGTTTGTACTTTTCCACTGGTTTCCTGCGGAGTTTTCGGTTTCTTTTAATCTCTTCCAATCTTGAGGGATGCTCAAACTACTGATTCAATTAATTGAACCTTGTACAGATATTACTTGATGTTGTTTCAGTGTTCAACATGGTTTCTTCCCTCTCTAAAGAGAAGCAATCAATAAGAATAACTCATCAGGGAATTGAGGTTAGTTTGTATCCCTATGTTCTCTGTTGTGTGTGTGTGTGTGTGTGTGTATATATATATATATATATATATGGGGTAAACATTTCTACAACAACTTTAGATAAGCTTATCTACAGCTGCCATTTTTTAACTATGTTCTCCCGGGACAACATAGTTATAACGTTAAAGTTGCTCTTTTTTCTCTCTCAGTTACTTTTCAGAACTTTTTTGCTGACGTGGAGAGAGAGAGAGAGAGAGAGAGAGAGAGAAGACTTTAACGTTATAAGTATGTTCTCTCGGGAGAACATAGTTAAAAATGGCAGCTGTAGATAAGCTTATCTAAAGTTGCTGTAGAAATACTTTTGCCTATATATATATATATATATATATATGAATTGAAAGTAGTACTCTACTTGCTAATCTATTTTCTCCTCATCTCTTTTGATATATACTACTGAAGCAGGTTTTCAGAGAGTTATACCCAGTTAGGGATGATTTTATTATATTAGAGTGTGTATGGAAATCAGATAAGTTTATATTACTTGAGAGAAAGCATAAGAGGGAGAATGAAAGTCAAGGTGAGGACTCTGGTGGAAATCTATCAGTCCCAGCATCAGATGTCAACTACAACAGTATTGAGTCTATTCTTGGGGGTAAGAACCATGATGTGCTTGATTCTGCTGTTCCATCATCACTTAGTCTTCTTTTTTTTATATATAATTTCTTGCTTGATAATTCAGTTTTTGCCAATAATTAAATGTTTTGTGACAAATGTCTTGTAATTGCTTCTCTTGTTCTGTTTAGTTCAATTGTTTGAAGGTATTCTGTTCTTGGAGTTATTACTGTAGTCGCAGGATCTCAGACATGTGAATGCAATCAATTGTGAAATAAAACAAATTAGTTTAATTGAAGATTTGCCTTGATCTCGCCATTGTTGCTTGTTTTAATCAACCGTATAACATGTCACTTTTGTTGGGGCCTCCTTCAATGCTAAGCCCATTTGAGGGGTTTTCTAATTTCCACCTCCTATAAATACTCATTAGTTGGGGTGGAGGCTAGGTCATATGAGAGGATTTTGTTTGAGAGAAGATTTGAGAGAAAATTGTTTGATTGTTTGAGCAAAGCTTTATGCTTTGCATTTGAGAGATCTCTAGGGAGAGTTTGAGAGAAACATCTCTAGGGTAGTTTGATTATCACCATTGTTGGAAAGGTTGTGTTAACCACTACATTGGTGCATTTGATTCTTGTAACCATTATTTTCATAGTGGATTTTGATCTGGACTAGGTCCCGTGGTTTTTACTTCTTCATTGGAGAAGGTTTTCCACGTTAAAATCTGGTTGTGTTCTTCTATCTCTCTCCTATCTGATTTTGATTTTCCGCTGCGCTGCCGACCTGGTGATATACAGGCCGAGGTACTGCCGAGATCCGAGCTCCGAATCTTGTTGATTGACTTCCGCACTTAAGGCTTCCTACCCGAGTTTGAGGGAACTGAGTTCCCAACAACTTTGGTTTCTGGAGTCCTTTTGATTTAGGCTTAAGAATTGGCATCTCAATGGTTAACTGCATTTGCAAGTTATTTGCATGCTTGAAATGGCTTACAAACCTAATAAACAAGTTGGTTTTCAGGCTTAGTCCCCATTGTTTTACAGAAAGTAATAAATAAAAAATTGCTTTTCTCTCGTTTACTGGATACATTCGTCACCCTTGTATATCTAAAGTTAACTTTTAATATTTTCGTGTCATAAATTTTAACTAAGGCTCGGTAAAACTGTCTTGTGCAGATGACCAGCTTGAACCGGAGAGAGTTGAAGCAGATGCTGCTGTCAAAGTTTCCTGTCATGCCACTGATATGAACACTGATTTGCTTACTGGCTCGTTGCAAATTGATGATGTTAAGCAGACTGTATGTAGTAGTGAGGAAGGAAGAGAAAATCACAGCACCATAAAAGCCTCTTTAAAGGAATCTTCACCGGAGGGCGGCTTGCATGTATTATCACGATGCTCCACCGGCGATAAACTTCATTCGGCTTCGAAAAAGATGGCATTTGTCTCAATCAAGAATCGTACATCAGCGCCATCCAGTGCTCCAAGTATTTCTGGGTTAACTACCAATGTAAATGCATTCCATTTCATGAACAATGAAAGTGATCAAACAAAGGATGGCACGGGGGATTCACTTGCTAATTTATTTGCTGATTTAAATGCAAAGGAGAGTCTTTTTTAAACACTGATGTTTCTGAATGCAAGCATATTGGAAATGTCTGGATTCTTTCGATTGCATTAATCTGACTTGAACGGTGTAGTTAAATTTTTGGTGGTGAGTATGTATTGTTATTTTATGACCAATTAAAGTTGATTTTACCCAACACTACTACACAAGAACTTTGTATTTATCCAAATGCATGAACAAACTCATATATTAACTAAATTAATACACAAAATAAGCTAATCTAATCATTTAACTTTGTCTCAATTTTTTGGTGACTCCAAGCTTTGGTCTCAAGTTCAGATTTCATCCTACGAAGAGCCTTGGGAATGCATATCGCCCATTCTACTACATATTGGTTCCTGTAACTACAATGGTACATTTTCTCAATTGGGCTCCTAATGGAAGTGCCAACATTTTTAGATACAATATTGGATTTGATATTGATCCAAAAAATAAATGAGTACAAGGTAGTTCAAGGTTTTGAATTAGTGTGTAAAGAACCTTGGGATACACCACCCCAAAAGCTAGCTCAAAGGGTGGGAGTGCCCAAGGCCTTATAAAGGTAACATTAGTTGTTCATCCAACCAATGTGGGACTATATATCTCAACACGCCCCCTCACACAAGAGCCCATTGGGCTAGAAGAGTGGATGATGCAACAGGCCCAATCTACCTGTGCTAAGAGAGTCCACAAGAGAAAGAAGGAGACGGCAAGGCTTTGATACCATGTAAAGAATCTTGGGATACACCACCCCAAAAGCTAGCTCAAAGGGTGGGAGTGCCCAAGGCCTTATAAAGGCCACATTAGTTGTTCATCCAACCAATGTGGGACTATATATCTCAACGTAGTGAATTTAGATATTGAACCATGCATAAAAAATGTATTTTTTTTTTTTAAATAACCTAGGTCTCATTGCCCCTTACTTGACCAACAAGCTTCAAGTTACTCGCGTAAAACAAAAGTGTTTATTCAGGTAAATTGTCCCAACAGCAGCATAAATCTAATCTGATAAGACTTCCAAAACATAATTAGCTGTGTAGATAAGCAAAGAGAATATATTAATCCAAGGTTTTACCAATTTGCAAGTACAAACCACTGACTAAGGGAATAGGAGAAGAAACCCATTCAGTAACAATCAAATGTATGTCTGACTTGGAAAAGCAAAATCACTCTATGTTCTCAGGACTGCTTACTCAGAAATGGAACAAATTTTGTGCAGTCTTTAACCCATTTGATGAATATGTACAGTTCAGTAATGTGGTCAATATAGTTTGCTAAATTTCAAGAAATTACTTAGGTAGCAAGTTACTTTTACTAAAGTAGCTTTCAGCAGGAACCAGCAATAAAACCAGACCTGAGATTAAGTCACTATAGTACCTTCAGCCTTGAATTTTACAATCACTTACAAGGATGAATCAGTTAAGATGATACAGTAATACAGTCACTAAACAATTTTCATCTTTCCAAAATCAAATAGCAAATGTTGATTTGAAAGAATGTTCAGTAGGCAAGCAAAATAATGCAGTTATAGCAACCTGAGCTAAAACAGATTCTGATACATTAATAATGTACAAAACACAAAGTTATTTGTTTACTCAAGTAAAGAAAATGAACTTACTCGAGTATTAGAAAGAAAAAATACTCAGATAAGTAATGATGCACTTATACAGATGCTTAAATGATAATAGAGTTAAGACACCTAGAATGACAGATTGGACACAATAATAAATGGGTTTTATGTTTATTATGTTGTAGGAAAAGTGATTATGTAATGTTATAGAGATTCGTTTTGCGTGCCATATTTTTTTCTTTTTCTTTTTGTTTTAAAATGTGTGGGCCCCACAAAATGTTGTGTGTGTAGGAAAGTTTGTTGTGTTATGTTAAAGGAGGAAATGAAAACCCATAATAAATTCGAGATACACAAATATATTTTTTTGCTTTAGCAGGAGACAAATTCTTTGTCAACGAGACAACTTTCAAGTCAATTTAGTTGATATTGACAAGTGGTTTATCAATTTACGCACCACTCCAATAGAACAATTTAGTACTTATAACAAACTATGTCACACAATTCAATCTTATGCCCAAATATACTAGGCTACAACAGAATAGTAAAACTAGTCAAATAGTCTTTTACAACTTTTTTTGTTTATAACTCTTACAACCTCAACTATGTTCTCCCGGGAGAACATTCTCCAGTAGTGTTCTCCCGGGAGAACATAGTTGAGGTTGTAAGAGTTGTAAATAAAAAATGTTATAAACGTAACCCTCCTCTTAGTTTTATGCCAAACAAATTTCAACTTGTACCAAATGTATCAAAAGTATTTCAGAATCAACAAGGAGAAAAGGGTCGTTTTGTAACGCCACACGTCAACGGTGGTAGCACGCCGCGCTTATATGGTAAAAATAAAAGAGATGTAATACATTCATACAAAGACAACATGGCTAAAGTTATAGGAGTGCTGGGCAGCTTTGAACACTCTTGCAGCACCATGATTTTTCTTGTTTTTGGAAATATTTCATCACTTCACGAGTAGTCCGATTTGGGGCAGGTCCAGAATTAAGGCAACTTCTCTCAAATATGGTATTAGGGAGGATCGAACACATGCTCTCACCCCACCTGTTGGCGCATGGGAGCTTAGCAGGTGGGGGTGAGAGCATATGTTCGATCTTTCCCAGTACCTCATTTGCGAGAGGTTTAAAACCTTAATTCTGGACTCGCCTCGAATCAAACTAGTCATGAAGCGATAAACCGATGGAATACATAGATTTTAAGCCACGAAAATACATACAACAACTCAACAAGATTCTTCAAGTACAAAGAAATCAACAAGATCTAACTAAAACTAATTATGCTGCCCAAAAGCCAGCACACAACAACCAAGTGAAGCCACATCCACGGTAAGCATGTTCAGACATTATTAGGTCCACTGCCTTGACCCTTTTTGACCTGAAATAAGCCCCATTAAAATGGGCGAGACGTAAAACTCAATAAGCATCAAGGGAGATAACTCTCTATTCTGGACCATGAAAATCCGACCAAATACTCAAGCAGTATTCAGAATTCAGAATTCAGACATACACCTACCAGAGAGTCAGTCTGCAAAAATATATTTTACAACATTCATAACATTAGTAACACTTTTACTCATCAGAATTCAGACATACACCTACTCATCGTTGCGGCTAAGCTAAATCATCTCTATATAACATGATAATGTTCATATTACATGTTTTATCATTATAGGGTTTATGATAAATTAAAAAGAGCTTTGAGTCTGTTATAAAAAAAAAAAAAAGAGTTCTGAGCCATTATGGATATGAATATCATATCTCAACTACCTACCTAAGAATCTATTAAGAGATAGAATCATAAGCATCTCAACAACCGTAAGTAGTGAGAGGGCACAAGATAAAGATCACATCCCAACAGAAAGGGGTTGAATCTTACTGCAATTGGGGGAGCTCAAGGGCCCAAGCCTAGGAAAGTAATCCTATAAATAAGAGCTTACAGACTCCATATAAACACCTTTGACCTAATTAGTAATACTGCCCACTGTGCACACACCATCCCTTGGCTATAAGTCTATTGCTTGTGCGCAGTGATTGGGACCTCGGCTATAAGCCTAGTATATACTTGATATACATTATCTCTAAGCGCATACCTTACGGTATAACAATACGGTCTATCCAGGACTTAACACTGTGACATCTAAAATGATTCTAAATAAAAACATATGAGATTAATAAGCCCGTCACGACTAAATCATTCCTTAAAAAAATAAATTTTATATTATTGTTTTTATTACTATAAATTTTTAGATAAATATTAAATTATCAAGCTGTCACGACTAAAATGATCCAAAACAAAATACGCGGAGTTAATAAACCGTCATGATTAAATAATCCGACTCAAAATAAATCTCCAGTCCAACGAAACCAAATATCTAAATTTTATATTTGACCTAAGAAATCATGCATTTGTGTATTACGACCATCTGCGCCCAAAATTTGGAGGATTAAAGTCTATGAAACAATTATAATTTATTTTATAAGGAATGATATTCTTACTACCAAAATTTTCTACTACCAACTTACTACCTATCTAATCACCATTGAATCAAAGAGAGAGAATGCTAAAAAGTTTTTGAAAAAAGAGAAAATTGTGATCCAATGGTGATTAGATAGGTAGTGAGTTGGTGGTAGAAGATTTTAGTAATAAGAATATCCCTCCTCTTTTTTTATTTATGGGAAAATATGTGTCATTTTAAAGGATGTAAAGTTGTATCATTTTAAGAAAGAGAAAGAGATAAATAAAGGAGGAGAGATAGACAAAGGAGGAGAGAGTTGACAAAAAGAAATGGGTTTTTTTTGGTTAAAAAAAGGGTTTTATAAGAGTTATGTTGTAGGAAAAGTGATTGTGTAATGTTATAGAGATTCGTTTTGCGTGCCTTAATTTTTTTTGTTGTTGCTTTAAAAAGTGCGGGCCCCAAAAAATGTTGTGCATGTAGAAAAAATTTTCTTATCATGTTAAAGGACAAACTAAAACCCCCCAAAAATAAAGATTTGGGTCTCACCTCATTGTGAGAGTAAAAAGATATAAATTATATCATTTAAAAGGATAAACATTTTTTCCTTAATTTATTTGTTTCGCTAAAACTTAACATCAGTTAGATTCTAACCGTTTTATTATTATTTTTTATCCTCTTCCTTCTCTCTTTTTATGAATTTAAATATTTACCAAAGTTATGCAACTTGTCAGCATCATGATATCCTATCTTTGTAGCTAGATCTGGTTTGTTGAAATGGAAAAAAATTTAATATGCTCCACCCCACGATTTATTCAGTTGTTCCTTTTCTATAAATGAAAAAAAAACTCCATTTCTACCCCTTTTTTTCTTATTATTTCCCCTTTCATCCCTTTTTTTTTTCCATTTTGGGAGGGATCACCATGGTCTCGGCCCAAAAAAAATCTTCTCCTTGAAATGGGGATTATAATACGAAGGTGTAAAGATAAACTAGGCATGTCCAGGGAACTTGATGACGTAGAGTGGCCCATGACAAATAACTTTAACATTTCTTCCTAACACTAATTGGCGCAAACTTACGGCAATGAAGAATAAAAAATTAATTAATTAGATTATTTGGAAAATTAGAATAAGAACTGTGTAAACAATAGTTTTAGGAAAAGATTATATTTATAAGTTTTTTTATTTATAAATTCTTACAAACTATACTAAATATGATCAATCATACTACAATTAACAATATATGACCGATCATATTTAATATAATTTATAAAAAAAATTATAAATAAACCCTTCTCCCTTTTACCACATTACACATGACATGATCATGTTTCATGCTTAGATTCAAAATAACTGGGAGTCAGAGCCGGAATAAAAGATCTGTGTGATAGATAAATGAGAAAAATGTTTATATTTTTTTTTTTTGAAAGAAAATGTTTATATTTTAAAATGACACATCTTATATCATTTTACTCTCACAAAAAGGTGGGATCCAAATTTTAAATTTTTTTTTATCAACTCTCTCTCCTCTTTTATTTTTCTTTTTCTCATTCTTAAAACGATATAATTTTACATAATTTTTCCTAGATAAATTCATAAACCTTCTGACGTCAAAAGGAACATACCTAAACCACATAATATCAGAGAAGCCAATAACATCAAGTACATTCGTAGAATATTCATCACATAGGACAAATAATGGTTTTTTTTTTTTTTTTTGAGTGATGGTGGTTGGACTGTTAAGAAAAGTTTCATGCACTGTTCTTTTTTCTTTTCTTTTTTTTGAATAAATAGAAAAGGTATTGTTAAATAAAATTAGAAATAAGAAAGGAAAAAGGACAAAAATTAGTGTTTACAGTAGGTTCTGACTAAGGGAAAATACAAGAAAGTGGAACCAATACTTTGTCACCGTGGATGGGAGGCAGATTAATTGACTAATTTATTCATTAACTAAAATGGTTGGAAGTCGATTCTACCCCTAATTATAAAAAGGAAATATAGAGGGAAACAAGGGCATTCTTGTCACACTCAATCATTTGCATAAAATAATTAGATTTGAAGTGTCTAATTAATTTAGTATCTAATTTTACCCACTAATTAGATAATGGTTCTCATAAAACTGAATCTTTTATGTTGTGGTAACCGGGTTATCACACATTGTATATCGTTTTTGTTTTTGTTTTTATTTTTTTAAATTTATTTTGAAATTTTAAAAGTTTATATTAAAATGGAGAAAATTAAGGATGATATGCATAATTAAACTAAAAGAGAATCTAAAGTTAAAATCTAAAAAAAAATAAGAATGGCATATGTCATTAAATATATCATAATTTAGTAAACAGAGATAAATTTTATTTTATTTTTTATGGTGAAAAATAATTGCATCCGAAATTCAAGTTTTTTTTTCTCTTGCACTTTTTTTGGTATATTAAAATGATTTTAAGGGAAAGCACCCAATAATACTTGCAAAGAGCCAGTAGTATGTCTAGATATGTTTTTTTTTTTAAAGCGTTTTTGTGACCTCACTTTTGTTTATAGCTTTTTTTTCTTAGAATTTTTTTATTTTTTTTGTGGAAAAAAAATTAAACTTTTTCCTTTAAAAATTACACAAAGAAACTGCCCTCAAATTAAAATTTTAAAATACCGTAAGGCAGTAAGCCTTTTAGCAAGAGTACCTCCTCCAAATAGAGCCGGCAAAACGGGCTCAGCTCGGCGGGCCAACCCGCCAAACGGGGCGGGACGCGCTGAGTTTTTCAACCCATCTCAAAAGCGGGGCGAGCTCATTTTTTGGCGAGTTGATGGCGGGGCGGGCACTTTGCCACATCTACCAATGGAGAACATATGAGTATGAGTGATTAATTTCTTTATAACATTGATGTGTATATATATATATATATATATATATATATATGTTTGCATTCTATCATTTAACATTACCACAAAATATTTCCTACACACACAACATTTTGTGGGGCCTGCATGTTTTGAAAAAAAAAAAAATTATGACATACAAAACTGATGAGTCAAAGTGATGATATGAATACAACGTACATTCCACGTCAACATAGTTTTGATGATAACAAAGAGAAATGATCAAGATCAAGCAACATCCAAAAAGAAACTCAAATGTGAAAGCTATGCAAGCACCAAGTCTCACGCATCAGTCCAAGTCCATAATCTCAATTGGTATATCTACTTAGGACTTAGGAACAATGTGTAAAGATGTATATCTACTCAGCATTGTATGAGCTCAAGGTCATGCATCACTTACATATTTCAAAAGCATGCATCCTTAAACAAATGTCAAAACAAATAGCTTGATTTGTCCAAAATTGATTTGAAAAGGATACCTACATGATTTAAACGCTTCAAGACCTTTTTCATAATCAACTTCATGCATTTCAAGTCACAAAAACCTTTTAAAGTAAGAAGTAACTTACTATTCGGACAAAAAGGATGCTGTCATGAAATATCCGGATATCTCACTTTGAATATCCGGATATCAGTATCCGGATATCAGTATCCGGATATCTCAATTTGAATATCCGGATATCAGTATCCGGATATCTCACTATGAATATCTGGATATCTGTATCCGGATACAATATCCGGATATCTGACTTTCAATATCCGGATATGAGCCCGATGAATATCCGGATATGTACGGATTACAACGGCTAGAAACGGCTAGTTTTTGGTTGAGATGTCAATATAAATACCCACATCACTCATGGTGAATAGTGCACGACCCTAGGGTATTTATTGAAGCTTTATTACACTTGCTAGCCTTTCTTTAGCTCATTAATTACTCATTTGATCATTTGCATACACTTGAGCTCATCCTTCCTTTGAAGCTATACATCTCTTAGTTCTTCAATTTGTTCAATCTGTACTTTAAGAGTACTTAGCTACTTTAAACAACCTCAATCCTACTTCTTGATTTGAGAGGGGAGTGAACCCCATACTTGATAGGTTACCAAATTTCCTAAGTAAATTTGGAGTGAAAAATTGTAAGGCATCAAGAGCCCGAAGTCTTGAAAGGTTGTAGAGGTTTGTCAAGCACCCTCAAGCTTGATAGTTAGTGAAAGAATTGATCGAGCGGCTTCAGTCTGGACGTAGGTCACAGTGGTGGTGACCGAACCAGGATACATCTAGTTTGCAATTTCTCTAACCTTATCTCTTTACTTTATTATTGAAATTGCTTCTTTAGAACATTTTTATTCACTTGCTTGCTTACTTTGTTAATCTCTTCACTTATACTTCTCATTATTAAATCACCTTATTGAAGAAATAGTCTTTTAAATATCAAAGGAGGTACTTTGCGAAAAGATTTTGTAAAACTCAATTCACCCCCCCCTCTTGAGTATTGAAGCCACTTGTCCAACAAGTGGTATCAGAGCTTGAACTCTTGTGTAAAGAGCTTAACCGCTTCAAGAGAAGAGATGGCTTCTTTAAACCATGATATGCCCCTTGAGGGATCTTCTAGTACTAGACCTCCATTTTCCAACGGCGTCGATTATTCTTATTGGAAGAGTCGAATGAAAATATTTCTTCAATCTAATGATTTAAGAGTATGGAGTATAGTTGAAAAAGGGTATACACTACCTACTATGAAAAATGAGAAAAATGAAGATGTTCCTAAAGATATAGATGATTACAGTGATGATGAAATCAAGAAAGGAAATTGGAATGCTAGAGCTCAAAATTTGATCACAAATGCCTTAGGTCGTGATGAATACTTTCGTGTCTCAAACTGTAAGAATGCTAAGGAAATGTGGGATATTCTTCAAATAACCCATGAAGGAACTAGTGATGTTAAATTCACAAAATTAAACGCACTCACTAGAGAATTTGAAATGTTTGAGATTCATGAAAATGAAAGCATTCAAAGTATGCAAAGAAGGTTCACACACCTTATCACTCATTTAAATGCTTTAGATAAATCTTTTACTAACCTTGAGTTGATTTCTAAGGTAATGAGAAGTGTGCACAACAGAGAATGGCAACCCAAGTTGACGGCCATTACGGAATCAAAAGATCTAAAAACCATGGATCTTGCAACCTTGTTCGGCAAGCTTCAAGAGTATGAAATGGAGCTAACCAGAATAAGCTTAAAGGAACAAGCAATCAAAAAAAGTAAGGGAATTGCCTTGAAAGCCTCAACACCAAGCAAAGAAAAGGATGAGGAAAAAGAAGATGGCGATTCCGAAAATGGTCTTGATGAAGATGAAATGAGTCTCTTCGTAAAAAAGTATGGAAAATTCTTTAAGAAGAATTTCACAAAGAAATCATCATTTCCTCCTAGAAGAAGATCTAAAGATGAAGGATCCTCCCAACTCACCGTCACTTGCTTTGAATGTGGAAAAGTCGGTCACTACAAATCGGATTGTCCAAATGCTCAAAAGAAAGACAAAAATGAAAAGAAGCAAGGCAAGGATAGAAGGAGCTTCAAGAAAGCTTATCTTGCTTGGGATGACGAATCTAGTTCCTCCGATGATGACTCCAAGGAAGAAGCAAACCTATGCTTCATGCAAGATGGAAGGCCATCGGAGAAATCAAGGAAAGAAACCCAACATATATGTCTAATGGCAAATGAGGACAAAAATGAATCCGAAACCGAGGTAAACTCTTCTTGCTCTACTATTTCCCCTTCATATGATGAGTTGTCCGACATGTTTGAAGAAATGCATAATGAAACTCTAAAACATGTTAAAAATCTTAGAACATCAAGAAAAACTATTAGTTGTTTGGAAAAACAAGTTGCATCTTTAGAAAATGAAATTAAAGAATTAAAGGATGAAAATGAAACTCTCAAATTACTTGATGCTAGCATTGGTTGCATCAAATGCCTATCTTCAAATGATCATGCATCTTCATCATCGTGTACATCATGCAAAGATCTAAGTAAAGAAATTGATGATTTAAATGGAATTCTAAGCAAATTCACATGTGGAAGAGATAACTTAAATGTGTTACTTGGTAAACAAAGATGCATGTTTAACAAATCCGGATTGGGATTTGACACTAGCACACAAGAAAAATCATATAAAAACTTTTTCATTTCTCCATCCTACATGACAAGTAGTCCATTCATTAAATGCTTTCACTGTGGTGGAAAAGGTCATAGTGCTTCCACTTGTAAAGTTAGAAGAAATGGCATAATAGGGCAAAAGAAAGTATGGGTTCCTAAGGGAACTAAGCCCAAGACTAACACACAAGGACCCAACACGATGTGGGTACCAAAGATTAAATCTTGACTTTGTGATGTAGGTTTGTTTGAAAGCTAAGAGCTCCAAGTGGTACTTGGATAGTGGGTGCTCAAGTCACATGACGGGAGATGTAACTAAATTTCAATCATTCACAAAGAAAGAGCATGGACATGTGTCCTATGGTGATAACAACAAAGGAAAGATACTCGGCATCGGAAAAGTTGGTAATTCCTTCTCTATCTCTATAGAAAATGTTTTACTCGTCGAGGGCCTTAGACATAACTTGCTTAGCATTAGTCAATTATGTGATAAAAATTATAAAGTCATTTTTGACTCAACCTCTTGTAAAATCGAAAGTATACTTGATGGGCAAGTTAAGTTTATTGGTCATAGAGTGGATAACATTTATATGATAAACTTAGATGGTATGCCTTCAAATGACGATAAATGTTTGATTAGTAAGGAAGATGACTCTTGGTTATGGCATAGAAGAATAGCACACATTGGCATGGGTCAATTAAGTAAATTGATATCCTTAGACTTAGTAATTGGATTGCCAAAGCTCAAATTTGAAAAAGATAAAGTTTGTGATGCTTGTCAAATGGGAAAACAAGTAAAGGCTTCTTTTAAATCAAAAAATATTGTTTCTACCACAAAGCCTTTACAACTTTTACATATGGATCTTTTTGGACCAACTAGAACTATGAGCTTTGGTGGCAATTACTATGCTTTGGTCATTGTGGACGATTATTCTCGCTATACTTGGATATTATTTCTTACGTATAAAAGCGATGCTTTTAAATCATTCAAGAGACTAGCCAAACTTATTCAAAATGAACAGTCTTCAAATATTGTTTCAATTAGAACTGATCATGGCGGAGAATTTGAAAATCAAGATTTTGAACTCTTTTGTGAAGAAAATGGTATTGAACATAATTTTTCCGCTCCTAGGACTCCACAACAAAATGGAGTTGTAGAAAGAAAAATCGTGTATTAGAAGAACTTGCTAGAACCATGTTAAATGAAAATAACCTTCCAAAATATTTTTGGGCGGAAGCCGTTGGCACCGCATGTTATGTTATGAACCGTGCTTTAATCAGACCTATTTTGAAGAAAACTCCTTATGAACTTTATAGAGGGAGAAAATCCAATATTTCATATTTTCATGTCTTTGGTTGCAAATGTTTTGTTCTAAATAATGGAAAAGAAAACCTTGGCAAATTTGACTCTAAAGCTGATGAAGGCATATTTCTAGGATATTCACTCACAAGTAGAGCTTATAGAATCTATAACAAAAGAACAATGGTCATTGAAGAATCTATTCATGTTGTATTTAATGAAGCTAACAATGCCTTGCCTAGAAAGGAACTTTGTGATGATGATATCGTAGGAAGCATGGAAAACATAAACTTGAATGACAAAGAGGAAAATGAAAGGCAAAAAGAAAAGGAAGCAAACGATGAAGAAACACCTAGGTAACAAACCAATGATGGAAACAACCTACCACAAGATTGAAGAGTAGCAAGAGGACACCCCATTGATGTGGTAATTGGTGATATATCTAAAGGGGTAACTACTAGAAACTCAATAAGAAATATTTGTAATCATTTAGCTTTTGTTTCTCAAATTGAACCTAAGACCATAAATGAAGCAATTATTGATGAACATTGGTTCTTGGCAATGCAAGAAGAACCTCCTCCCCCACCGTGCCACCACCGAACCTCCTCCCCTCCACCGAACCTCCTCTCCTCCTCCCCCACTGCGCATCAGGTTCCTACCTTGCTGCCATCTGGTTCCACCGTGACCCCACCTCTGTGCATTCCTCCTTCTCCCCGCGCACCAGGTTCCTTCTTCCCTTTTTCTTTTTTTTCTTTCTTTTCTTTTTTTCTTTTGCTTCGTTTATCATTGTTTTTCACTGTTTTTTTTTCCTTTTTCTTTTTTTCCCCACCGTGCACCAGCTCCGCTGCCATGGCCAACAATGAATGCCGCTCGAAGAGGAGGAATGACGCCAATGCCTCTCCTTCGGTCCCCGCTGCTGCTCCCGACGCTGATCGTTCCAGTTTCGGCTATCTCTTTGATGGCAATGCTGAGGAAATCCGTACCTTCATCGACCGGTTCTCCACGCGTCCCATCTTGGAGCCGAAGTTCCTCGACACGGTCTTTCTGGCTTCTCAGGGGTTTGACATTTGTCAGCTTCTCGACTCCATCGACCTCCTTCAGTTTGCCGCTTTACAGTGTTCCTACTCCGAGGTACTCGTTCGAGCATTCTACAAGAACCTCGAGTACTCTCATGGCATCCTGCGATCCCGCGTTAAGGGGATCAACATTTCTGTCACCGCTGATGATTGGAGGGAGTTGATCGGTTACTCATTCCAGGCTGCCGACGTCGTGACTGCTGATGTCCCGCTCAGCTTTGACGGGATTCACTTCTCCGACTTCCAGTCCTACGATCGTGCGGATTTTGTGCCCTCCACCCTCCGCCCACGGACTGCACGGACCTCCCTGGTCCGACTCTCAGCTAAGAAGCTGAGTATCTCCTCTCGCAT
This sequence comes from Gastrolobium villosum, assembly GCA_032173675.1. Taxonomy (NCBI): domain Eukaryota; kingdom Viridiplantae; phylum Streptophyta; class Magnoliopsida; order Fabales; family Fabaceae; genus Gastrolobium; species Gastrolobium villosum. The sequence goes on along the minus strand of JAVKPL010013058.1, from coordinate 31,152 downwards.
CCTGCTGTATGTGATATCTCACATCCTTCTCCCGAGGCATTCAAATCACGCCATTGTTCAGGAGAACGACTTCTTTGCGATGTGGGCCATTCGCAATCAGCTGCCCATTGACTGGCGCCACACCTTCTGCTGTCAGATGCGCGATGCTTCATATGGTGCCTCCTCTCATCTGCCATACCCTATGCTCATTCAGCGGATCATGGAGCTTAAGGGTGTGCCCATGGACGGCGAAGTGTTGAAGAAGCTCCAGCGGAGCCACACTTGCTTCGGAGAGAAGCTGCTGATTAAGATGAACATCGTCCGTGTCAATGGTCAGTGGCAATGGGATGATAAGGCTTCCTATGGTCGTGCTCCAGGTGCTGCTCCGCAGGCTACTGATCGGCCAGTAGATCCCCCATCGACTGCTGCACCTCACATTGCTCCTTTGCCTGCTCCACATGCTCCTTCTCGTGGCTACACCATCCATGACGTCATGCTTTATCTTCAGCAGCAAGAAGCAGTCAACAGTGCTTTTCGTCAGGATGTCTCCGATCGTCTATTTCGCATCGAGACCTCCCTTTGCCTTCATTCTCCTACGAGTGATGCCAATGGCTCTCGAGTTGCTACGGAGGAGGATGCCGATGCTTCGGATGAGGACACTTCCGGCGATGAGACCATGCCATCAGCTTCTGACTCTGAGGATGACTCTTAGTCTAGGATTGCTTCATGTATTTTTGCTTTCTTGCTAGATTATGTTTTTTGGTCGTCTGTACTCCTTTTGTTGACTAAACTTGTGTTTTGAGTACTGTCACTGGTTATTATATGCTTAATGATATGAATCATATTTTCCTTGACATTCCATTGCATTATGTTATTACTTGCTTACTTGTTTCGATTTTGGAGTACTTCTTTTTGATGTTGCCAAAAGGGGGAGAAAGATATACTAAATTGCGAAATATTCAATTAGTCAAGTTGCAAGGTAAATAGGGGGAGATACTCAAAATTAATAATAACCTATGCCATGAACTTAGGGGGAGTACTATATTTCAATTAAATGAATTTATGCAACACTAACTCTCTTTCTCAATTTAAAGTTTGTCATCATCAAAAAAGGGGAGACTGATGAGTCAAAGTGATGATATGAATACAACGTACATTCCACGTCAACATAGTTTTGATGATAACAAAGAGAAATGATCAAGATCGAAGCAACATCCAAAAAGAAACTCAAATGTGAAAGCTATGCAAGCACCAAGTCTCACGCATCAGTCCAAGTCCATAATCTCAATTGGTATATCTACTTAGGACTTAGGAACAATGTGTAAAGATGTATATCTACTCAGCATTGCATGAGCTCAAGGTCATGCATCACTTACATATTTCAAAAGCATGCATCCTTAAAAAAATGTCAAAACAAATAGCTTGATTTGTCCAAAATTGATTTGAAAAGGATACCTACATGATTTAAACGCTTCAAGACCTTTTTCATAATCAACTTCATGCATTTCAAGTCACAAAAACCTTTTAAAGTAAGAAGTAACTTACTATTCGGACAAAAAGGATGCTGTCATGAAATATCCGGATATCTCACTTTGAATATCCGGATATCAGTATCCGGATATCTCAGTTTGAATATCCGGATATCAGTATCCGGATATCTCACTATGAATATCCGGATATCTGTATCCGGATACAATATCCGGATATCTGACTTTCAATATCCGGATATGAGCCCGATGAATATCCGGATATGTACGGATTACAACGGCTAGTTTTTAGTTGAGATGTCAATATAAATACCCACATCACTCATGGTGAATAGTGCACGACCCTAGGGTATTTATTGAAGCTTTATTACACTTGCTAGCCTTTCTTTAGCTCATTAATTACTCATTTGATCATTTGCATACACTTGAGCTCATCCTTCCTTTGAAGCTATACATCTCTTAGTTCTTCAATTTGTTCAATCTGTACTTTAAGAGTACTTAGCTACTTTAAACAACCTCAATCCTACTTCTTGATTTGAGAGGGGAGTGAACCCCATACTTGATAGGTTACCAAATTTCCTAAGTAAATTTGGAGTGAAAAATTGTAAGGCATCAAGAGCCCGAAGTCTTGAAAGGTTGTAGAGGTTTGTCAAGCACCCTCAAGCTTGATAGTTAGTGAAAGAATTGATCGAGCGGCTTCAGTCTGGACGTAGGTCACAGTGGTGGTGACCGAACCAGGATACATCTAGTTTGCAATTTCTCTAACCTTATATCTTTACTTTATTATTGAAATTGCTTCTTTAGAACATTTTTATTCACTTGCTTGCTTACTTTGTTAATCTCTTCACTTATACTTCTCATTATTAAATCACCTTATTGAAGAAATAGTCTTTTAAATATCAAAGGAGGTACTTTGCGAAAAGATTTTGTAAAACTCAATTCACCCCCCTCTTGAGTATTGAAGCCACTTGTCCAACAAAAACGAATATCTATAACATAATACAATCACTTTTCCTACAACATAATTCTTATAAAATCCTATATATATATATATATATATATATTTATTTATTTGGCAAAACAATATTTTATATTATTTTCTAATTTTGTATACAAAAATCAAAGTTGCTTAATCGCAGGCAAACATTTCACTAAAATCTAGGGATGTGCATAGGTCGAACCGAACCGGATTTTTTGAAAAACCGAACCGAATTGGTTTTAATGGTTCGGTTCGAAAGTTGTTCGGTTCGGTCCAAAACTGGTTCGGTTCGGAAGTGGTTCGGTTCGGTTTGAAAGTGGTTCGGTTCGGTTCGGAACCGGTTCAGGTCGACCCTCTTTTGAAAAGAAAAAAATTTAATAATTTTAAAAATAAAGTTATAAAAATTAATTTGGTTTGGTTTGAAAATGGTTCGGTTCGGTTCGGAAACGGTTCGGTTCTTAAACCGGTTCTAAAAACTGGTTCGGTTCTTAAACCGGTTCTAAAAACCAGTTCGGTTCATGAACCGGTTCTTTAAAAATCGGTTCGGTTCGTTTTTTAAAACCGGTTATTTTATGGAGCGGTTCGGTTCGGTTCGGTTCATGGTTCGACCCACTTTTTTGGTTATTTTGTACACCCCTACTAAAATCGAAAGGTCTAAAATGACTCTTGTCTCGTTTGTTTATAGGGAAATAATATTCTCATTTTATATGAAATAGTTATCTCATTTTCTTTCACTTCGAAAATCACACACCTTTTTTTTTTTAATGTTGGACTCCACTTGAATAAAATAACTACTCTCATGCAAAATTAGAGTAATATTCTGCTTGTTTAATTAGGCTTTCGTGACAAAGGGAAAGGGATAGACTTTTTTGTTGGTGAGCTAGTGATAGACTTTATTGTACATAATGATAGAAATAATTTGTAAAATAAATGGTAGTGGCTGTTGCAGCCTACAAATGGTAACCTGGGTCAATGTGTTCCACTCAACTCGATTCATGTTTAACCCGACAAATTAATGAGGTGTATTTATAAATGGGTTAAAAATATCAGTTAATCCCATTTTATAATGAGTTGGTGTGGGTTGACACTTAAACTAAGCTAAATAAAAAAAAAACTTAAATAATAAATAATTATTCAATTTAAAAGATCTAAATTTTCCTCATCAAATAATATTTTTTTAATTTAACATATTCCAAAGAAAATAAAGCTACTCAATATAAAAAACTAAAATACTTGAATATGAATTATGCTCTCAACATAAGCAATAATTTGTTTAGGTTGAAATTAATAGGGTCGGTCAAGAAGAAGATAGACCAATTAACAAATTCATAATTTAGAGATTAAAAGTTAGCAAATTTAAGACCCACTTACTTAAGAATTTTTTTAAATAATAATAATAATACAACCCAATAAGTGAACCCATTGGATTAAATCCGTTTTGTCAATTTAGAAAAAAGAAGCCAAAATTCGGAAGAGAAAGAAGTAGCGAACTAAACCAAAATGCCACGACCATAGTACACTTGAAGGAAGAAAAATGATATCTTTAAATGAATCATGGTGCAAGAAAAGTCGAGGAAGATTCAGCATACGTGATAATTGAAGTAAAAGGATTACATATGAATTTGTCACATGAGAATCACAAGAGAGGAACTTTATATTATAATTATGGGATTTATATCTATCATTTAACATGACCACAATAATTTTCCTACACACACAATATTTTGTGGGACCCACAATTTTTAAAGCAAAAAAAAAAAAAAAATATCCGGCACGCAAAACGAATCTTTATAACATAACACAATCACTTTTCCTACAACATAACTCTTATAAAACCTATAATTATAGATGAATGCAAATACAACCTAGTTGCTAATTGGTAAAGGAGAGATTGTTGGAATAAAATTTCCTCCAAAATGACAACAATTAGATTTTTTAATTGAAAAATTTGGGGGAGACTTGGATTGAACCTAGACCTTATAGGGACTTTGTGATTTATGTTTTTGAGTTTTGTTATGAGTGAAATATAATGGTGTTGGGAATTTAGTATGGAGTGATGAAGAATGAGTTAAGCATGAAACATAAAAGCAAGGATCCATAAATCTAAAATCTTAAAATTTTAGGTTGAGATATAATATCGAATCTATCTATTATGGTAGATTGTTCCTTAATCTATTGATGATAGTTCTTACCCAAACCACCTAATAGTGGTGTCAAAGCAAATGTTTGATTGTTGGACCGTGAAGATGGTGATTTATGTTCAATTTATAGGCTACGCCAAATCCATGATCCATGTTGTGGAACTAAGACTTGCTCATTCTTAGTTGATAACATCGTGAATATTCAAAGAAACTTTATTAGAGAATGAGTTAATAGTTAAAGGATTCACACACTTAAGGAAAAGATTGTTGATAAAGTCCTAGATTAGAAAGGAATATGTTAAACATGGAAGGTATAAGTAAAAGGATTCATAAAGATAATATTTAAAAATCTTATATTGAAATATGGTGTTAAATTCACTTGTTATGTTGAATTGTTGCTTATTCCATTAATGATAATTTTTTTCCTACCATATACTCTCTATATGTTAAACACTCGCCTTTTTTTTTTATTAAAATAAAAAATAAAAAACTCACCTTTATAGCAACATTATGTATAAAACCACTAATCCTCAACTATATTCGCCTGCCCATTTAATGTTTAGGTAATATTGAAAACTCATTGCATTATTTATTAAAAAGGATTTGATTTTATCTCAAAAAAAAGAAAATTGATTTTCTCATGTTGCATGAGAATTCAACTATCATATTATGACTCAATTAGTGGTGGGTCCACATTTATTAAAAAAGAAAAAGTAAATAAAAGCTTTGCACTCAAATCGAAGAGTCGCAACATGAGAATTGAATTATCATGTAGCATAAGAAAATGTTTTCTCATTTAGGGGTTTGTTTTTCTCATTTTGCATAAGAAAACAAACCCTTCCTATATTCACCATAAAAAGGTGTGTCACTCAATTTTTTTTTTTTTTTGTTTTTTTAAATAGGTGGGTCCTACACTTGATGTATCTATGACATGATATTAGAATTCTCCTACAACCTAAGATTTATTTTTCCCATATATTTATTCCACCTTTTCATTTATGGTTAATGTCGTCTAAAATTCTTGGGAGTGACTCCTCTTATGTGAAAAAGTGGTCATGTGGTCATGTTATTTGATTATAACCACTCATTCAAAAATTATATATTTCTCTCTCTCTCTTTTCTTATCATCAATGAGTGGTTGTGACTTGTGATCAAATAGCATGACCACATGATCACTTTTTCACATGAGAGGATCCACTCCCAAAATTCTTATTTTTTTCTACTTTTAATAAAAGAATATTTACTATCATAGTAGATAACATGCCTTAAAAAAAAGATTTTGTTTTACTAGAATGATCAACAAACATAACATCCATGCATCTGGAGTAAATCATTGCAGATGCACGTCATTTATGAGCATTAACATTGCTAAAATGTTGGTCCAATCACACTTCATTTGTAGTGACCATTGATCGGCAAAACACCCTATAATTTGTCTTCTATCTATACAATAGTCTCCCCAATAATCCCTATCTATACAAAGACCCACCTTGATTGCGACACCCTATAATGTAATTGTACACTCTCCAAGTTGCATAGTTGCATGTGACTCAAAGATATGAATCTCTTGTCTCAATCACTCCACTTGAGCATATATCTAAGTTATTATGAGTTTTTAAAAATGTCATTTGTCTAAATTCAAAAAATGTCACTCCGATTAGATATGTTACGTACGATGATATCAGAAAAAACCAGCATTGCACCTTCAAATGTACGATGTGGTCCTCTAATAACCAATGCTTGTCTATAGGGATGAAATTTGGCCGGGCCGGTCTACAGGGACCTACGACTCGATCTACGTCAGGCGGGTCAGACTTGACATGATATATTTTGTAAAATAGGCCGGCCTTGAGCCTTGAAAAAACTTGTTTAATAAATAAGCCGTAGGTAGGGGTGTAAATGGGCCAGGCCGGCCTACAGGGGCCTATGGCCTGGCCTACGAAAAGACTGGCCTGCCCTGGCCTACGAGGTAATTAGAACAGGTCAAGGCTCGTCGATGAGCCTTTTTAGAAACAAGGCCGTAGGCTGCAAATAGAAAGCCTGGCCTTTTAGCCTGTAGGCCGGCCTGTTTAATATTTAAATAAAAAATATTATATATTTATTTATTTATTCTAAAAGTTAGATAACCTAACCTAATATTTAATATTTATTTGTTGTCATGAATTTTTATAATCTATGTTCTTGTTAAATAATCTGTTGTAGAATTTTAATATTTTGAACCCATGCTAGAAATATTGTTTAATGAATGAGATATTTCATTTTTTTTGTAAATTTAATTTGCAATATGGTAGGCTTAAAAGGCCTCATAGGCCTGTACGCTTTTTATTTTATACTAACAGGGCAGACTTGGCCTTTAAATTAAGCCTTTGATAGGCTCGTAGGCCAGATAGGCTCAATTTTTTCGTGTGTAGGCCTAGGCCATGAAGGCCAAAGCCTGGCCTAGCCTGGCCTAATTACACCCCTAGCCGTAGGCCCATTTTCACAAGGTCTGGCCTATAAGCCTACAAGCCGGCCTATATTGTACTATTTATTTTAAATAAAATAAAATAGAATAAGTATGTCCTAAAGAAAAAATAAAAGATATAAATTTAATCAATTACAATTATTTATAACTTAATTATATTCAATTATATTTTAATAGACATCTAACTTTATTTCTTATGTAGGAGGAACCAAAATCTCAACATGTTATATTGTGTATATGAATAATTGAATATATTAAAAGGTTTTTTAGAGAGATTATACTTACTACAAACATCATGATGTGTTTGTTGGATTCATGTAGTTATTTTAATGGAAATATTTTTCTTATGTTGTAGGAAAAAAGTTACCTTATGTTGTAGAAATAAAATTATAAGTGGGACCCACAAGTAAGAAGAGAGAGAAAAAAGAGTGGTGGGACCCAACCCCTTTTTGTGTGTGTAGGAAAGTTGTTTATCTCATGTAAAATGAGATAAACATAACCTTATTTTAATTTACATAGTATGGATTTGTTTGTTGGATTTGATGAAATATAGGTTAACAAGCTAACGGGCTAGGCCGCGCCATTTGTTTTTTATAAACGGGTCAAACCAGGCTAACAGTCAGACTCGTACTAAGCTTGGGCTAAGCCAAATTGAATTTTTTTATATAGGCTTGGGCTTTTCGGGGTAAAGCTTGGTTCAGCCCAGCCCACTTTCACCCCTACTTGCGTAGGTTCCTCATTCTAAATATATTGAGATGTATATATATTTTTTAATTTTTTATATAATGATGACACTTATATAAAAAACGCTAATAAAACTATAATTAATTGAAAAAAATTAAGAACAAAGAGCTAAAAAGTAAGTAAAATACAAGGGAAACTGGGAAAGAACGAATGATAAGAATAAAGTGAAACACAAATAAAACGTAACAAAAATAACAAAGAACAAAATATTAAAAAAAGAAAGAAGTAAAAACAGTTAATATTTACTTGATTTTGAACCATCGCAAATATTTAAACAAAGATTAAGAATAAAGTGATGAAAAGGAAAGGGACAAGTTGCAATGCATTTATAAATATGTGTAAATCTGGGTGCCAGATGGGTTAAGGGTCCCATATGGATCGATTTAAAAAAATAATTTTTTATTTAATATTTTACGTTTGCATCAATATCTAACAAATATTTATAAATCAAAAAATTAGTATTTTCACTTTTATAAATTGTTGAAAAAAAATTTGCGTAAAAAAATACTTTTTTAATTCCCCCCCCCTTTACTTTTGCTTTTATCAAAAGTGGAAGAGAGAGTCGTGGGTGATCAAACGGGTTGGTCAACCTGGGACCCGACAATCCCGAGTCAAGCATTGGATATGTCATGTATCAGATCCAGTCAAACTTAGTGATCCGGTCAGGTCATATATATTTTTAAATAAAAAAAAGAGTTCATTTTTCTTTAGTTAATGTAGATAAGTTATATGCAGTAAGCTCAATACGACGTCGTTTTGGATGGAAATCATGGTAATTTTGTAATTTTAATTTATTTCAGAATTATAATAGTCTTTATATTTATAATTTTTTAAAATTTCAATACCAAAACGACGTCGTTTTGGGAATAAATGCAGATAACTTATATGTAATAATTGCAGAAACATTTTTCCCATAAGAAAAATAAAAAATGTTTCATCTTACCAGAAAAGATGTAGAAATCATTTTAAAATTTTTTGAATTTTATTTGCTAGCAGTATACCTTATATAATTAATGACCTCAAATTTCAGCTTCCAATACTAAATTAAGGGAATGTGACATATGTCATTTCAATGTAGATGAATTTAAAAAATATGAGTTCATAACATCTGGCCTTTTGAATGTTATCGAGAGGTATACTTATAGAGATTTTGAGTTGCAATTTAAATTGACATAGTAATAGCGTGTATTTTCATTTATTTGTGCTTTATGAATTTGTAAAATTGTGATTGAGTAATTTTTGAGCTTATTTAGTGAACCTTGTTTAACTCATTTTAGATATGCAGAATATAACTAAATTTATATGTGCATATTTATATATATTTATATTCATCCGGGTCAATCGATACGACCAATAACTCACTGGTCCGACCATTGACCTCGTAACCCAAAACCCCGACCAGGTCAATGCTCGAGGGTTTAAATTAATAACATTGGGTTTGAGAATTAAGACTCACAAGGAAAGTTAGGGAAATTAATGACTAAAGCTTTGAGAATTGGGGGAATTAAAGGTCATGTGCAGTGTTATCTCAATTGGGGTACTGCGTTAATGAGTCATCGATTTAATTAGTGGGTCACTGATTCAATCGCATAAATGACATATATATATATATATATGTGGGATAAAATTAACTTATACAGGTATAAAAATAATAAATCTTATATCAAATCTTGACCTTTGATTTTCGTGCATCTAACTGTTAAAATTTATTGGGTTATAATAATTAATTAATTAATTTTATCCAATAAATCTTCACTGTTATATGCACGAAAATCAATGGTCAAGATTTGATGTAAGATTTTTTATTCTTACACTTGTACAAGAATAACCTGCCTATATATATATATATATATATATATATATATATATATATATATATATATATATATATATATATATATATATATGCAGCCACTTTAGATAAGGTTGTCTACAGCTACCCTTTTTAACTAAGTACGACCGGTTGTACATTAAAAGTGTATTTTCTCTATCCACCATGTCAGCCGACAATGTTTGAGGAGAGAGAAAAAAGAGCAGCTTTATTGTTATAACTAAGTACGACCGGTCGTACTTAGTTAAAAAGGGGTATCTGTAGATAACCATATCTAAAATGGTTGTAGAAACACACACACACACATATATATGAGAAAGATATTTCTCAAGTTGTTTGAGATATATTTCTCTCCGGCCAGACCAAAATTACGTCATTTTGTTTATTTATTTCCTTATATTTATTGATTCACCTTTGAATGGTTATAAGATTTCCCTTTTCTCTCTCTTCCTTTATCACCATTAGTCTATCTTTATACAGTTATGATTTAGTGGCCAGAGATAAAGTTATCTCAAACAACTTGAGAAACGATAAGGCCTATATATATATATGTGTATATATATATATATATATATATAGAGAGAGAGGGGTTACGTTTACAATTTTTCATTTACAACTCTTACAACCTTAACTATATATTTCGGGAAATACACTCTCAATTATTTGTACTCTTTGGAGTACATAGTTAAGGTTGTAAGAGTTGTAAACAAAAAAAGTTGTAAACGTAACGCTTCTCATATATATATATATATATATATATATTAGTGAATTACCCGTGCGATGCCCGGGGGAAAAGAACGAAATCGTTGTCGCCGTCGTTGGTTAATCATCGCATCGGTAAATCAACACTTTCATCTTGTTATCAAGCTCTGGACGATACATGAAGGAACAACAACTAAAAAAGCAAACCTATTACTTGAGAATTATGTGAAATAAAAAAGAATTATCTTTCTATTTTGTGCTATTTTTGAACTTCAAAAGGCTACAGCATTCACACGGGACTTATAAATATCAACCACAAACAAATCTGCAACTCATGGGCATTGATTGTTATGTAAAACAAATATAGTTATGTACTCAATAATTCATTCTTTAAATATAACCACCAATGAACTTTCTCTTTTGTATTATTATTCAATATGATCCCGTCTTATTGTTTCAACCGTACACAAAATTTGCTATAAAATAAAATTAATTAATATACATGAAGAAAAAAAATTAAATGTGATGTTGATTGTTCATTTTGTTTAGATGCACTTTTATTTATCATAATATGATTGTTCATTTTATTTAGATGTTTGTTTCTGAAATATTTACAGCAGTAAATTTAATTATCTTAACCATACAAAGACGGGTTTGTTAGACAGTAGATATAAGGGGGAAAACGTGTTCGCGCGCGGGGTAGGCCGGCCCTCCGGGCCGAGCTCAATTTTTTTTTTGGAGATAGGGCCGAACTCATTTTGTCACCTCTAATTGTTAACATTTTCTATCAACTTATAATAGGTTTTCATATTTATCCATATAAAAAAGGTTTTTATACTTACGCCTAGATTACAATATATCTGTTTTTTCTGTAGTTGTATCATATACATTAGATGAAGAGTTCAAAAATATTTGAGTTAGTACATTTAATAGTATAACAAACATTTTATAGTTGAAGTTAAATGTGGTAATATCAAAAGACCATTCATTTGCTTAATTACATAAGTATAAATAATTGTTCACAATATATATATATATATATATATAGGCAAAATGATTTGTAATGTGACTGTATATAAGCGTTGGTGCAGTATCTAAAAACTACGTCGTTTTGGGTGGGATAAAGGAAGTTCGCATTTAAAATTAATTGTAGAAAATAAAAATATTATATTTATTTCCTACTTTTATGGTTATGATACCCAATATTTAATGTTTTATATTTATTTCCACCTTTGTATGGTTATTATTCTCCATATTTAATGTTTTGACATTATAAAACGACGTAGTTTTATATGACTGCACCAATCCTTAGGTGCAGTCACTTTACATCCGCTAAACCCATATATATATATATATATATATATATATATATATATATATTTAATCTGAATAGGGTTAGTTTAGATGCTTGTTTTTGAAATATTTACAGCAATAAATCCAATGATCAGCCACAAAAAGATAGATTTGTTAGACAGTAAATATAAAAAAAAATTATGTTGGCGGACAAACTCTACTATTTGGTGGGCAAGGTGAGCTGGCCCTCCAGGTCCCTTTTTACCACCTCTAATTATCAACATTTTATATCAGTATGTAATAGATTTTTATATTTAAAAATAAAAAGTTATGTCTAATTTATATTTTAAAGTCACATATAATTTTAAAAAAATTAAATATATTTTACAGTCACATATAATTTTAAAAAAATTAAATATAACTATAAGTGTAATTTTACTTTGATTTTAAGAATATATATTCATCTACCAAAAAAAAAAGTATATATATTCAATTCATTTGTTTTACTTTCCAAAGAATTGGCTGATATTACTCCACAGTTCGATATCCTAACTAATTTTGTTGAATGTAAGTTTAATAATAACATCGGTTAAAAACAAATTTCTTCCATTTGTTTTGGACAAAAATTAAAATAATCATAAAATATTTTAAATTTTTTAAAAACATCAATATGACAAAAATTAGAATAAGAAATAGAAATTTAATTATAAAAGAAAAAGGGAAATTTTTTAATTTAATTATAAAAAAATGTTGGCAGGCCGGTCCTCCGGACTGAATCCAATTTGCAACCTCTAATTGTCAGCATTATATACCAGCAAGTAATAAGTTTTATATTTATGCACATAAAAAATTCTTATAGTTGCATCAAAGTTTTTATACTTTATCTCGGAGATGGATATTCATTTATAACAATCAGAATTACAAAATAATAATAAATAATTATTTTTTGCGAGGATTTGTGTCCTTAGTATTTTGAATTTAACAAATTTGTTTTTGCAAAAATTGAAATCAGATTTAAGAATATAATTATAAAAGAGAAAGTATGAAATTTTAATTAACTTACAAAAATAAGTTGGTTGGTCAGCCCTCCAGGCCGAGCTCAGTTTACCACCTCTAACTATCAGCATGTAATATATTTTCATATTCATCCAAAAAAAAGTTCTTATTGCCGAGTTTAGGTTTTTATATTTTATCTCAAATATGGACTTTCATTTATTACAATCACATTTAAAAAACAATAATAAATAGTTATTTTTTGCAAGGATTTGAGTCGTTAGTATTTGAAATTTTACAAATTTGTATTTACAAAGATTAAAATCATATTTATGAATTTAATTAAAAAAATAAAAGGATGAAATTTTAATTTAATTATAAAAATATGCTGGTGGCCCTCCGGGTCGAGGCCAGTTTGCCACCTCTAACTATTAGCATGTAATATATTTTTATATTTATCCACAAAAAATGCTCTTATAGTTGCGTCTAGGTTTTTATATTTTATTGCAGAGAAGAACTTTCATTTATTATAATTATTTACAAAATAATAATAAATAATTATTTTTTTGCAAGTATTTGTGTCGTTAGTATTTGAAATTTCAAAAAAAAAATTTACAAAAATTGAAAACAGATTTAGGAATTTAATTATAAAAGAAGAATAGTGGAATTTTAATTTAATTATAAAAATAAGTTGGTGGGTCGGTCCTTCGGGCCGAACCCAATTTGCCATCTCTAACTATCAGCATGTAATAAGTTTTTAAATTTATCCACAAAAAGATATTCTTATAGTTGCGTTTAGGTTTTTATATTTTATCTCAGAGTTGAACTTTCATTTATTATATGAAATTTATAATAATAATAAATAATTATTTTTTGAAACAATTTGTGTCGTTAGGACTTAACTTTATCAATGCATTATAAAATATACCATTGTTTAAAGAATCAAGTAACATCATTAGGTCTTTTTAAAACAATATGGTAGTCTGGTAGAAGTTGTTATGAATTATAGGGCTATATGTTCAAATAATGATTTATTTATTTTCCTTGCCACAATGAGGAAGATAATTCATAGTGAGTGAAATTTAAAGTTTAAATTAGTTAGTTTTTGTTTGACTTAAATTTAGAATTTAAATTTTGAAAATACAAACCTAAGTTTCAAAAATTAGTAATTTTTTTGTTAAATTAGATGCACGAAATCATTTTTATCTTTTTTAAATAGATATTAAAATTTAAAACTTAAATTAGTTAGTTTTTGTTTGACTCAAATTTAGAATTTAAATTTTAAAAATAAAATCAAGCATTCAAAAAATAGTAATTCTTTTTTTAAATTAGACGTTCGAAATACTTTTTTTCCTTTTTAATCAGATATTAAAATTTAAAGTTTAAATTTGTTAGATTTTGTTTGAGTCAAATTTAGAATTTAAATTTAAAAATACAAACCAAGCAAAAAATAGTAAATTTTTTGTTTTTAAATTAGATGTTCGAAATCCTTTTTATCCTTTTTAAACATAATCTAAAATTTAAAGTTTAAATTAGTTAGTTTTTGTTTGAGTCAAATTTAGAATTTAAATTTTAAAAATACAAAACAAACGTTAAAAAAAAAGTAAATATTTTATTTTTAAATTAGACGCTCGAAATCCTTTTTTTCCTTTTTAAACAGATATTAAAGTTTAAAGTTTAAATTTGAAATGGTTTGAGTTAAATTTACGTGAAATGTTTTAGTTGAGAAAAAAGTTCGTTGAAAATGTAGAGAAGTAAAAGGGTGTGAAATAAGTTTGACTCACAATAAATTATTAATATTAAGTCTTTCCAAAATAATGTGGTATAAGTTGTTAAGAATTATATGGCTATAGTTTCTCACGATGATTTGTTTTTTTTTCTTGCCACAATGAGGAAGATAATTTATAATAGGTCAAATTTAAAGTTTAAATTAGTTAGTTTTTGTTTGAGTCAAATATAGAATTTAAATTTTAAAAATAAAACCAAGCTTTCAAAAAATAGTAAATATTTTGTTTTTAAATTAAACGCTTGAAATCCCTTTTAAACAGATATTAACAAATTTAAAGTTTAAATTTGTTTGAGTCAAATTCAGAATTTAAATTTTAAAAATACAAATCAAGCATTCAAAAAAAAGTAAATTTTTTGTTTTTAAATTAGACGCTCGAAATCCTTTTTATCCTTTTGAAACAGATATTAAAATTTAAAGTTTAAATTTATTAATTTTTGTTTGAGTCAAATTTAGAATTTAAATTTTAAAAATACAAACAAATCTTTGAAAAAACACTAAATATTTTGTTTTTAAATTAGACGCTCGAAATCTTTTTCATCCTTTTGAAACAGATACTAAAATTGAAAGTTTAAATTAGTTAATTTTTGTTTGAGTCAAATTTAGAATTTAAATTTTAAAAATACAAACCAAGCGTTCAAAAAACAGTAAGTATTTTGTTTTTAAATTAGACGCTCGAAATCTCTTTTATCCTTTATAAACAGATATTAAAATTTAAAGTTTAAATTAGTTAATTTTTGTTTGAGTAAAATTTATAATTTAAATTTTAAAAATACAAACCAATGGTGTAATTTATAAAGAAGGATAGGCACAAACAAAATTAAAAATTGAATTAGGTTAGACACTTATATAATAGGCACAAACAAAATTAAAAAAAGTAAAAGGATAAATTAATAGTGATAATTAAAGCAAAAAATTCATAAAAGAAAAATTGCTTTGAATATAAAAATTAGAAACACTTTTGCTAAAAATTAGAGTTGGATTCGTAATAAATGCTATAAATTATAATCGATATGTTTTAGGTTTAAATTCCTTTAATAATATTTTTCAAGTATTTTCTAAAAAAATTCACAAAATTTATTTTTGAAATAGCTTCGGCTTATTCAGAAGCGCATTCAGCAGTCAAACGTTGGACAATTATGCATGATATATTCAGAATCTTAGTGCTTAAGGCATACGTTATTCTACTTGTTTCTTACTCGTCAGAAAGAGAATCGGTTTTAACAGCAAAGTCAAGCATTACAAATGGAGTTCAATTGAAGTCTATCATACTCTATATGGGTGTTAAATTTCAAATTTGACATCTTATATGAGAGCCATTAGATTAAAAAAGATCAATGGCTCTGATTTGTAAGCTTGTGACACTATTGTTTTTTTTATTTAAAGGCTCTCAGATGAGGTGTCAAATTTGAAATTTGACACCTCATCTAAGAGCTGTTAGATCAAAAAAAGATCAACGACTCTGGTTTGTAAGCATGTAGATAAACTTGGTATTTTGATTGTGTTGCTGTTATATTCAAAAGAAGCCTTTAAATAGGCAAACCAATACAAAGGCTACGTAATGGAAAGAGGAGCAAAACAAACTCCTAAACAAATACTATCTATAGTTACAAACATAATCTCTAAGATCCTAACAATCTCCAATATCTAAACAATCTAATATCTAAACAAACTAACAATCTCCAATACCCCCCTCAAGTTGGAGCATGTAAGGATGAAATGCCCAACTTGGGAAGAAATCCAAGGAACGTGCGCTGTTCTAAGGCTTTGGTGAACAGATCTACAAGCTGGGCAGAGGAACGAACATGAGCAGTAACTATGGTATTTGCCATGATATGGTCACGCACAAAATTTATTGGAGATTGTTTCAAGCCGTAGAGAGATTTGTCAAGACGACATACCTTATTGTTTGAACCATTGCTGAAACTTGGTGGAAATCGCATATAAACTTCTTCGCTTAGATCGCCATTCAGGAAAGCGTTGTGCACATCAAGTTGGTGTAAGTCCCAGTTTTTAGCAGCAGCTACCGACAGCAGCGTCCGAACACTCACCATCTTCGCAACGGGTGCATACGTCTCGCTGTAGTCTTCTCCGGCAATTTGATGGTTTTCGGCGATCACTAGTCATGCCTTATAGCGTTCCACAGTTCCATCAGATTTATATTTAATTTTGTAGACCCATTTGCTTGGAAGAGCATGTTTTCCTGGAGGTAATTCAGAGATGTGCCAAGTGCCATTATCCTCCAATGCATTAATTTCTAATCTCATGGCCTCCACCCATCGTGAGTCATTCATGGCTTCGCGAAAGTTTTTAGGTTCTTGACCTGCATCGATGGCTGCAACAAAAGCTCGATGTTGCGCAGAAAAATTATTCAAACTAACATAATTACTCATTGGATACTGAATACCTGAGGTGAGATTGGTGTGGACGGTGGGAGGTGAATGTGTTTCAGCCATATGACACGCGTAGTCCTGCAGGTAGGAGGGCGGCTTTCGTGCACGTGGTTGACGTCGAGGAGAGGAGTGCTGCACTGCATGTTCCGTTGTAATCGGACGATCTTCTAATGGAGGCTGGAAAGCTGTTATATCAGGACTTTTTTCCAAACGAGAGTCACTCCCCCTTTCCTCCGAAACTGGTTCCTCAAGAATTGGAAGTTCAAAAGGTTGTTCTCTCACCATAGTCTCCTCGTCGATTGCGGGTTGTGCTGGAGGTGAGTTAGGCACAGGCTCATCTCTTGGTTTGGCTTGAAATGGGAATATATTTTCTTGAAAGGTAACATCCCTTGATACAAATCGTTCTTGTGTTTCCAAATCCAGCAATCTCCAACCTTTTTCTCCAGTGGGATACCCAATGAAGGCACAACGTCGTGACCGTGAGGCAAATTTGTCATGAGGTTTGGGTCGGGTGTTAGCATAGCACAAGCATCCAAATGTGCGCAAGGTACTGTAATCTGGTGCTTCTCCATTTAGTACTTCATGAGGTGACTTTCCTTGAAGGATTTTTGTGGGTGTTCTGTTGATCAAATGCGCTGCAGTGAGGATGCTTTCTTCCCAGAATTCAACTGGCATACCTGCATGAAAGACCAATGCTGTTGCCACATTAAGAATATGTCTATGTCTCCTTTCTACCCTACCATTATGCTGTGGTGTATAGACACACGTGGTTTGCTGCAAAATTCCTTTCTCACCAAGGAGCCTCATTATTTTATTGGATTTGAATTCCGTCCCATTATTAGAACGTATTGTTTTCACACTCTTACCAAATTGATTAGTTACCATAGCCAGGAATTTACTTACTCGATCATAAGTTTCACTTTTGTCTGCCATCATATATACCCACAAACTCCTACTAAAATCATCCACAATAGTTAAAAAATAATGAGCACCCAAGAAAGAAGAAGTCTTGTAAGGTCCCCAAGTATCACAATGCACTAAATGAAAACAATCTTTACTTCGGGAATAGCTTAAAGGAAACACAGATCGAGTTTGCTTGGCACGTTGACAAACTTCACATGCCTTATTAATTACATCTTTATTCAAAACAAAATTAAATTCTGGAATCAAAGATAATGCTTGATATGACGGGTGTCCTAGCCTGTTATGCCACAACTCCACAGATTTTCCTGCTCGAACTGTTGAAGCTGAAGCACGCGTGGACTGAAACACATATACTCCATCACCAAGTTCACCCAAACCAATCTCCCTCTTCAGCATTAGGTCCTGCAAAGAACAACTTTTATCAGTAAACGTCACTATATTTCTGTTGTGTTTCAACAATTGCGAGACAGAAATCAGGTTACATCTCAATTGAGGCACATATAACACATTTTCCAGTTCTAATTGTCCATCAAGTACAACAGTTCCTTCCTTTTTTGCACACGTGACAGATCCGTTTGGCAAGGTTACACACAAAGGTTGAATATTTGTGATTTTTTGTAAAAGGTTTAAGGACCCTGTCATGTGACGAGAGGCTCTACTGTCCACAAGCCATTGGATATGAGTATTCTTACCAGAGAGTTTTTCACTTGATGACTGTGGTTGATCGATCAGTGCCATCAACTTGTTGACAATTTCTGGTGTCAGCATCGAGTTTGTAGTGACCTGCTGCGGGGTGTCAGATGGCTGAGACATCACCCCCGAACGTCCTCTTCCTCGCCCTCGTCCACCGGTTCTATTTGGTGGGAATCCAATGATATTCCAGCACTTGGAAGGATCGTGGTTAGTTTTTCCACAGTGAGGACATGGGAACCGTTCAGTCTGTTTCTCAAATGGCACACGTTGCCGTTCAGTCTGTTTCTCAAAGGACACACGTTGCACTGTGTTCTCCATCTTCTCCTTGGATTCAACACGCGATGCATAGCCAACCACGTTCGCTCTTTCTTCTTGATTACGCGCTATGTTACGGTGAGTTTCTTCTTGTGTAACCGTGGCATACACTTTGTTCACAGAAGGCAGGGGCGAGCTATTCAATATTTGTGACCGTAAGTTGCCAAATATGGCTTCGTCCAAACCCATAAGAAATTGGTAGACTCGGTCATGTTCCCTCTCTTCTTCAGTCTCCTTCGCGTATGCACATTTATCTCCACATGCACACGCCTTGCGAGCTTTGCTCCCTTCAAGCTCGTCCCATATTCCTCGCAGCTTTGTGTAGTATTCTCCCACACTGCTGCCAAGTTGTTTTATATTAGCCAAGCTCGTTTTGAGCTGGTACTGACGGGAGAAATTTTCCACAACATACCTTTCTTTTAGGTCGTCCCAAAGATCCTTCACCTCATCAAAGCATTTGATGAATGGTTGGAGCTTTGGATCAATGGTGTTGTGTATCCAGCCATTGATCATCGAGTTACACATCTCCCAAGCTCGCCATTCTTCTGCGTCTTCCTCGTCTGGTTTCTTCACGACTCCGGTTATGAATCCCAACTTATTTTTGGCCTTAAGTGCGTTTTTCATGAGCTTAGCCCAGTTTTCGTAGTTGGCCTCTCCGCGCAGCAATACAGTTGTAAGCAAAATGCCTGGGCTATCTGAGTTTGCCAGGTGATACGGGGACGCCGGGTCCGACGGCTTCAACTTGCTGGCTCCTTCTCTGGCCATACTCGTAGGGCTAGCTTTCACACTTGTCTTCACAAACTTTGCGGAAAGCGTGGTTTATCAGGAAAGCTCTGATACCAAGATAAACTTGGTATTTTGATTGTGTTGCTGTTATATTCAAAAGAAGCCTTTAAATAGGCAAACCAATACAAAGGCTACGTAATGGAAAGAGGAGCAAAACAAACTCCTAAGCAAAAGCAAAACAAACTCCTAAACAAATACTATCTATAGTTACAAACAGAATCTCTAAGATCCTAACAATCTCCAATATCTAAACAATCTAATATCTAAACAAACTAACAATCTCCAATATCTAAACAATCTAATATCTAAACAAACTAACAATCTCCAATACATGTGCCACCATTGATCTTTTTTAATCTAATGGCTCTCATATGAGGTGTCAAAGGATCCTACCTCATATATATATATATATATATATATATATATATATATGGGCAGGATATTTTTACACCGGTGTAAGAGTTAGAAGTCTTACACTCCATTTTGACCATTGATCCACTTGTATCCAATGGCTCATATTACTAAAAAATTAGAGCCCTTAGATATAAGTAGGATCAACGGATAAGATTGAGAGTGTAACTTACACTGGTGTAAAATGATCCTGACCTATATATATAGGGGTAAACATTTCTACACCAACTTTAGATAAGCTTATCTACAGCTGCCTTTTTAAACTATGTTCTCCCGGGAGAACATAGTTATAACGTTAAAGTTGCTCTCTTTTTTCTCTCCTCAGTTACTTTTCAAAACTTTTTTGCTGACGTGGAGAGAGAGAGAAAAGAGCAACTTTAACGTTATAACTATGTTCTCCCGGGAGAACATAGTTAAAAATGGTAGCCGTTGATAAGCTTATCTAAAGTTGTTGTAGAAATACTTTTGTCATATATATATATATATATATATATATATATATATAGGGTTTATCATTTCTCAAGTTGTCGGAGATAAAGTTATCTCTGGCTACTAAATCATAACCGTACAAAGATGGATCAATGGTGATAAAGGAAGAGAGAGAAAATGAGAATCATAACCATTCAAAGGTGAATCAATAGATATAAGAAAATAAATAATCAAAACGACGTAGTTTTGGGATGGTCGGAGATAAATATATCTCAAGAAGCTTGAGAAATATTTTTCCCATATATATATATATATATATATATATATATATATATATGAGAATATATATATATATATATATATATATGAGAAATGATCCGTTTACAAATTTTTTTTTAAATTTAAGCAAATTGCACTATAAATAAAAAAGATAGTGTGATTAGTGTTCTTCCAGGAAAAGATATTAAGAGTTTATAAATAAAAAAATTTGTAAATATAACATGCTCCTATATATATATATATATATATATATATATATATATATATATATATATATATATATATATATATATAAATATATATATGCAATTTCTGTCATTTCTTTTGGTGGGATGTATTTTTTTTATTTATATTAAACAACAAAAAATGGTAACTAATTTAATTTAATTCGTAAGCATTATTGATATTTAACACTTGCCACTGGCCGTTCAATTATTGCTGCAAATTGGAAGCTAAGGTTTCTATCTGGAAATTAATTTTTTGTGGAATTTTGTTCTCTTATTTTTATTCTTTAACATGCTAACAGGCTAAGACAGGCTTCACACAGGCTTTTATTTTTTGTAAATAAACCAGGCCACAGGCCAATATTATATTCGTGACAGGTAACAGGCTAAGGCCAGTCGGACACGTTTAATTACAGGCTTGGCCCGTTAAGATCAAAGCTCGGCTCGGCTCGGCCCGTTAACACCCCTACCCTTAACCAGAGGTCTCGAGTTCGAGATCTAGGAATGGAAAAAAATGATTTGGGAGAGCCGCCGCCGAAAGGGTCCGACAGTGCTCGATGGAGATTAGTCTTAGGTTACGGCCGGAGGATACCTTTGAATTTATTCAAAAAAAAAAAAAACAGTCTCATATGATCCATGCAAATTTCATATGGCATGCCAATCTTACGAGACAGATTTCGTAATTTTTTTTTTTGGTAAAAAGATTTCGTAATTTAATCACCCTATGCAAAAGGCCAATAACAAATTTCAAAATTTAATTAAAATGTTTTTTTTTAAATCACACTGATTTCAATTGATTCTTGATTGATTTGATTATTGATTTATTTCTATTTTTAAGAAATAATTCAAGTATTAAAAATTATATCTAATATTTGAATATTTCTTAGTGAAGGAAAGAAAAAATTAATCACCAACTATAATTAATGATAATAAATTTACCATTCTCGTATTTTAAAAAATTTAAAAATTCAAAAATTCAAAATTGAAATTTATTTATAATATTAATTATTTTTTAAAAATATATTTAATATCAACTTTTAAATTAATAATAACAATATCATTTATTATTTTAATTATTATTTAATAATAATTATGGGTTTGCTTTTTCTGCAGTTACTGCAGATAAGTTATCTGCAGTAAGCCCAATACGACTTCATTTTGGGGCGAAAATCATGATGTTTTTGTAATTTTAATTTATTTCAGGGTTATAATAGTCTTTATATTTATAATTTTTTAAGATTTCAATAACAAAAACGACGTCGTTTTGGGAATAAATGTAGATAACTTATCTGCATTAAATGAAGAAAATCTTTTCCCAATAATTATTTATAACATTAATCGATAATTATACGAAATAAGAAAATAAAAAAAAATTGGGATGAATAATGTGCACCATGCCCTCTGAAATTTACCAAATGAGCTCATAAAAAAATTAATCGATAACTTTACTATGTACGATATACCAAACGAGCTCATAAAAAATTCTTGCTAATTAAGACTTTACATGCTTGTGTTTGATGGCACCTCAGCAAGACACAAATCATCATAACAAAACATGGAATCTATGGAATCTGGTACGTAAGAATCTGAATACAAGAACTGCAAGTCTTCTTCAGGGTTCTGAAAGCACAATTGTTTATCCCATGTAGTTATGTTAGGTTGGGACTCATATTCCTCATTCTTTTTTATTTTTTTGGTAATCAGATATTCCTCATTCTCTATTTCTGATTCACTGTTACCCTCTGCCACATCTGTCACATTATGTTGTTTTCTTTTCAGTTGTTTATCACATGTAGTTATGTTAGGTTGGGACTGATATTCCTCATTCTTTTTTATTTTTTTGGTAATCAGATATTCCTCATTCTTTATTTCTGATTCACTGTTACCCTCTGCCACATCTGTCACATCATGTTGTTTTCTTTTCAGTCGGGCTCGCTTGTTTTGAAACCAATTATAAACATTTCTTTCAGATATTTGGCCATGTTGTCTGAGTTCAGCGGTTATCTCCTTGATTTTTTCCTTGTTTGTTATTCTCTTTCCCTTCCCCTCCTCAAATATTCGCCCAAGAATCTGAAGCTGCTCAAGTGTTGGAGTCCACCTCCTGTGGATCAATGGGTCACTGTATATATCGCCCACTACTCCACTAGGTTTGTGCTCGGTAACTGAAAAAAAACAAAAAAAACCCAACATATTAAGAATTTGGCAAATAATCTCGACTGGAACTATTTAAAGACCCGTTAATTCGAATATGTAGTCTCGTAAAATTCAAACACAATAACAATCTGTTTAACTATGTACATAAACCAAATGAGCTCACAAAAAAAGATTGCTAATGAAGAGACAAGTGAAGCAAGAGAGCACAAGATGTTACATACTTGTGTTTGATAGCACCTCATCAAAAACAGGAACTGAGGATCTTAGACTGCCATCTGACGAGAACATGGAATATGGTTTGTTAGAATCTGGATTCAAGTACTGCAAGTCAGAGCAAACTTGAGGGTTCTGAAAGCACAATTTTTCAGCCCCGGTAGTTACATTATGTTGGGACCGATATTCCTCTGGTATTGTCTTCTTATCCTTACAACCGACCTCATTCTCTACTTCTGATTCAGTGTTAACAAGTGTCACATCTTGCAGTTTTCTTTTTGATCGAGCACGCCTATTTTGGAACCAATTATAGACATTTGTTTCAGAAATGTGGCCATGCTGTCTCAGTTCATCAGTTATCTCCTTGATTTTTTCCTTGTTCGGTGTTCCATTCCCTTGATCAAACATACGCTCAAGAATCTGAAGCTGCACCGGTGTAGGAGTCCACCTTTGTGTGGATGTTATTTTGCCAGTATATATGATTTTTTCCTTGTTTGGTGTTCCATTCCCTGTTCTGTGCCTTTCAACGAGTTGCTCATAAATGGTGGAATAAAGAGCACTTTGTTTTCTGCCAGTATATATGATTTTTTCCTTGTTTGGTGTTCCATTCCGTGTTCTGTGCCTCTCAACAATTTGCTCATAAATGGTGGAATAAAGAGCACTTTGTTTTCTGCCAGTTTCCAATTGCTCATCAGTCGTCACCTTCGCAGACATCACATCTCCGTTGGCATCAACATTCCTATTATGCTGCCGGTGCCACCTCTGCATCTGTTTCTGCCACCATTCCATTACATTCTCCATCTGTTCTATACTCTGCTGTCTGTTTGTCTCTCAGATGAGAAAGAGAAAGAAAGAGAAATAAACTTGGTTTTTCAACTTATCTCATCCTTTTGGAGCCTTTAAATAGCTGCAAATACAATTACAAAAGATATTCTCATAATGGTTATTATATCGTTACATATTAATATTCTCATAACGGTTAAAAGATATTCTCATAACGATTAATATACCGTTACATATTAATATTCTCATAACGGCTAATATACCGTTACATACAATCTTCTACCAAAAGTCAGCAAAGATTTTGTCAGAAAAGTAGAAAATTGGGAAAAACAGAAAGTACGAGAAACAGACAAAAGACTCCACATTTTATAGGGAAAATTGTTTGTCATTTTAGATGAATTAATATAACTTGTTATCTACCTTCTCTCACTTTAATTTTTATTTATTTATTGTAGACTTTGTAAATTATTGCTGCAAATTGGAAGCTAAGGTTTCTATCTGGAAATTAATTTTTTGTGGGATTTTGTTCTCTTATTTTTATTCTTTAACATGCTAACAGGCTAAGACAGGCTTCACACAGGCTTTTATTTTTTGTAAATAAACCAGGCCACAGGCCAATATTATATTCGTGACAGGTAACAGGCTAAGGCCAGTCGGACACGTTTAATTACAGGCTTGGCCCGTTAAGATCAAAGCTCGGCTCGGCTCGGCCCGTTAACACCCCTACCCTTAACCAGAGGTCTCGAGTTCGAGATCTAGGAATGGAAAAAAATGATTTGGGAGAGCCGCCCCCGAAAGGGTCCGACAGTGCTCGATGGAGATTAGTCTTAGGTTACGGCCGGAGGATACCTTTGAATTTATTCAAAAAAAAAAAACAGTCTCATATGATCCATGCAAATTTCATATGGCATGCCAATCTTACGAGACAGATTTCGTAATTTTTTTTTTTGGTAAAAAGATTTCGTAATTTAATCACCCTATGCAAAAGGCCAATAACAAATTTCAAAATTTAATTAAAATGTTTTTTTTTTTAAATCACACTGATTTCAATTGATTCTTGATTGATTTGATTATTGATTTATTTCTATTTTTAAGAAAGAATTCAAGTATTAAAAATTATATCTAATATTTGAATATTTCTTAGTGAAGGAAAGAAAAAATTAATCACCAACTATAATTAATGATAATAAATTTACCATTCTCGTATTTTAAAAAATTTAAAAATTCAAAAATTCAAAATACAAACTTGAAATTTATTTATAATATTAATTATTTTTTAAAAATATATTTAATATCAACTTTTAAATTAATAATAACAATATCATTTATTATTTTAATTATTATTTAATAATAATTATGGGTTTGCTTTTTCTGCAGTTACTGCAGATAAGTTATCTGCAGTAAGCCCAATACGACTTCATTTTGGGGCGAAAATCATGATGTTTTTGTAATTTTAATTTATTTCAGGGTTATAATAGTCTTTATATTTATAATTTTTTAAGATTTCAATAACAAAAACGACGTCGTTTTGGGAATAAATGTAGATAACTTATCTGCATTAAATGAAGAAAATCTTTTCCCAATAATTATTTATAACATTAATCGATAATTATACGAAATAAGAAAATAAAAAAAAATTGGGATGAATAATGTGCACCATGCCCTCTGAAATTTACCAAATGAGCTCATAAAAAAATTAATCGATAACTTTACTATGTACGATATACCAAATGAGCTCATAAAAAATTCTTGCTAATTAAGACTTTACATGCTTGTGTTTGATGGCACCTCATCAAAACACAAATCATCATAACAAAACATGGAATCTATGGAATCTGGTACGTAAGAATCTGAATACAAGAACTGCAAGTCTTCTTCAGGGTTCTGAAAGCACAATTGTTTATCCCATGTAGTTATGTTAGGTTGGGACTCATATTCCTCATTCTTTTTTATTTTTTTGGTAATCAGATATTCCTCATTCTCTATTTCTGATTCACTGTTACCCTCTGCCACATCTGTCACATTATGTTGTTTTCTTTTCAGTTGTTTATCACATGTAGTTATGTTAGGTTGGGACTGATATTCCTCATTCTTTTTTATTTTTTTGGTAATCAGATATTCCTCATTCTTTATTTCTGATTCACTGTTACCCTCTGCCACATCTGTCACATCATGTTGTTTTCTTTTCAGTCGGGCTCGCTTGTTTTGAAACCAATTATAAACATTTCTTTCAGATATTTGGCCATGTTGTCTGAGTTCAGCGGTTATCTCCTTGATTTTTTCCTTGTTTGTTATTCTCTTTCCCTTCCCCTCCTCAAATATTCGCCCAAGAATCTGAAGCTGCTCAAGTGTTGGAGTCCACCTCCTGTGGATCAATGGGTCACTGTATATATCGCCCACTACTCCACTAGGTTTGTGCTCGGTAACTGAAAAAAAACAAAAAAAACCCAACATATTAAGAATTTGGCAAATAATCTCGACTGGAACTATTTAAAGACCCGTTAATTCGAATATGTAGTCTCGTAAAATTCAAACACAATAACAATCTGTTTAACTATGTACATAAACCAAATGAGCTCACAAAAAAAGATTGCTAATGAAGAGACAAGTGAAGCAAGAGAGCACAAGATGTTACATACTTGTGTTTGATAGCACCTCATCAAAAACAGGAACTGAGGATCTTAGACTGCCATCTGACGAGAACATGGAATATGGTTTGTTAGAATCTGGATTCAAGTACTGCAAGTCAGAGCAAACTTGAGGGTTCTGAAAGCACAATTTTTCAGCCCCGGTAGTTACATTATGTTGGGACCGATATTCCTCTGGTATTGTCTTCTTATCCTTACAACCGACCTCATTCTCTACTTCTGATTCAGTGTTAACAAGTGTCACATCTTGCAGTTTTCTTTTTGATCGAGCACGCCTATTTTGGAACCAATTATAGACATTTGTTTCAGAAATGTGGCCATGCTGTCTCAGTTCATCAGTTATCTCCTTGATTTTTTCCTTGTTCGGTGTTCCATTCCCTTGATCAAACATACGCTCAAGAATCTGAAGCTGCACCGGTGTAGGAGTCCACCTTTGTGTGGATGTTATTTTGCCAGTATATATGATTTTTTCCTTGTTTGGTGTTCCATTCCCTGTTCTGTGCCTTTCAACGAGTTGCTCATAAATGGTGGAATAAAGAGCACTTTGTTTTCTGCCAGTATATATGATTTTTTCCTTGTTTGGTGTTCCATTCCGTGTTCTGTGCCTCTCAACAATTTGCTCATAAATGGTGGAATAAAGAGCACTTTGTTTTCTGCCAGTTTCCAATTGCTCATCAGTCGTCACCTTCGCAGACATCACATCTCCGTTGGCATCAACATTCCTATTATGCTGCCGGTGCCACCTCTGCATCTGTTTCTGCCACCATTCCATTACATTCTCCATCTGTTCTATACTCTGCTGTCTGTTTGTCTCTCAGATGAGAAAGAGAAAGAAAGAGAAATAAACTTGGTTTTTCAACTTATCTCATCCTTTTGGAGCCTTTAAATAGCTGCAAATACGATTACAAAAGATATTCTCATAATGGTTATTATATCGTTACATATTAATATTCTCATAACGGCCAAAAGATATTCTCATAACGGTTAATATACCGTTACATATTAATATTCTCATAACGGCTAATATACCGTTACATACAATCTTCTACCAAAAGTCAGCAAAGATTTTGTCAGAAAAGTAGAAAATTGGGAAAAACAGAAAGTACGAGAAACAGACAAAAGACTCCACATTTTATAGGGAAAATTGTTTGTCATTTTAGATGAATATAGTGTATTTTTTCAAATTTTAAACTACAAAGTTTTCCCTCAACTCTCTCTTCCCCCAAGTTTATTTCTTTATCTATCTTAAAAGGATATAAATGTGTATTATGGCAAAAAACTTGATTCTCTCTTATCCCCCTGTTACACGTGTGACTTCATTGTAAGCATTTTATCAGCAATTCAATAATTCATGTTCAACAATGCCTATTCAAGAACATGGTACAGGATCTTGAGAATTCATGATTTTCACATAAGAGCGTACCTTTCTCCATTAGTGCGGAAGAACTTTGATAGTGGAAGATCATTTCTCAGAGTCGTTACCCTCTGCTTTTCTTGTATCGTCTATGACAGGGATCTGATACAACTTATAGTTATCATAATTGATTTATCTCTATTTTTAGGAAAGAATTCAGATATTTCAAATTATATCTAATATTTGAATATTTTAAAAAAAGGAAAGAAAAACTAAATCGTCAACTATAATTAATGATGCTAGATTTACCATTTTCAAATTTAAAAAAATTCAAAATTCAAAATTCAAGACTGAAATTTATTTTTTAACTAAATAAATTTAATACAAACTTTTTAAACTAATAATAATATTATTTATAAATAAATATTATTATATTTATACAGTAATTATTTATAACGATAATTGATAATTTAAAGAAATAAGAAAATAAAATATAAACAAATAAAATTTGGGATAAATAACGTGCAAGTCTATAATCATATCCAACGTTCATCTCTTATACAAAATCAATCTCGTATGATTCATGAAAATTTCATCTTTACGATGTCAATCATATGAGATTGATTTCGGATACAGTTATAGTAAACATAAGGTCAATAACAAATTTCAAAAGTGAATTAAAGTAGTATTTAAAAAAAATAAAAAATACACGGGTTACAATTTATTATTGGTTATTGATTTATTTGATTTGATTATTGATACTTTTTAAATTTATGATTTGATTATTGATTTATTTCTTTTTTTTAAGTAAAAATTTAAATATCTTAAATTTTTAATTTTAAACTTTTCTTAAAAAGAAAATGAAAAATTAATCATCAACTATAATTAATGGAAATAAATTTAACATTTTTGCAATGGATAATGTGCATGTGCATAATCCTATATACAAAATCAGTCTCGTATGATCCATGCAAATAGCTGGAAACAGCTCCTCCTCAGCTCAAAAAACCGATAGAGAGAGACAACAATTTCGCTGTTTTTTTGCTGTTTCACTTTCGCTCAACCCAGCTCCAGGTTCTTTTTAATTAGCTGTTTTACTTTCACTGGGTCTTTGTTTTGCTCTTTTATTTGCTGTCACTAATAAGTTAATAACCCATTTTTAATTTGCTTTTTGCATTTTTTAAGTAAATAAATTTAATACTAACTTTTTAAACTAATAATGATATTATTTATAAATAATTATTATTATATTTATATAATAATTATTCATAATAATAATTGATAATTTAACGAAATAAGAAAATAGAATATAAACAAATAAAATTTGGGATAGATAAAGTGCATGTCTATAATCATATCCAACGTTCATCTCTTTTACAAAACCAGTCTCGTATGATTTATGAAAATTTCATATATGAGATTGATTTCGGATATAGTCATAGTAAACATAATGTCAATAACAAATTTCAAAAGTGAATTAAAATAGCATTTAAAAAAAATACACAGGTTACAATTGCTTATTGGTTATTGATTTATTTGATTTAATTCATGATACTTTTTAAATTTATGATTTGATTATTGATTTATTTCTTTTTTTTAAGTAAGAATTTAAATATCTTAAATTTTAAATTTTAAACTTTTCTTAAAAAAAGGAAAGAAAAAATTAATCATCAATTATAATTAATGGAAATAAATTTGACATATTTTGCAATGGATAATGTGCATGTGCAATTGTGCATAATCCTATATACGAGGTGATAAGAAGTCTGGGCCCCTTAACTAGGGGTGGTAAACGAGCCAGGGGCCTTTCAGGGGCCTTTGGCTCGGCTCGTAAAGGCCTGAGCTCGTTCAATAAAAGCTCGTGTTGGAACCAGGCTGGGACTTGTATAAAAGCTCGATTAATAAAAAGGCTTAAGGCTCTAATTCATAAGCTCGGTCTTAGAGCCTCCCAGGCTAGCCTAGTCTATAAATATTTTTTTATATTTTTTATACTACTTGTAATAACTCTCTCTCTCATCAATTTATTTCACCCCATTTTATTGGTTTAACAGACTTTTTGAATGATTTTGTTCTATATTATGCTATTTGGATATATATTGAATTTATGTATATTTATGGAATTACTAGTGTTGTTCTATATTATCCTTCATCCTCCTTCACACAAACAAACCCACAAAAACTCATTCGTTCCACTGTGCACTGCTTGTTTGTGTCAATTTATTTTTTATTTTATTTTTATTTTTTATTTTTGTTGGCACTTTTTTTTTATAATGGACTAAGATAATATAACTTGTTATCTACCTTCTCTCACTTTAATTTTTATTTTGCTGCAAATTGGAAGCTAAGGTTTCTATCTGGAAATTAATTTTTTGTGGAATTTTGTTCTCTTATTTTTATTCTTTAACATGCTAACAGGCTAAGACAGGCTTCACACAGGCTTTTATTTTTTGTAAATAAACCAGGCCACAGGCCAATATTATATTCGTGACAGGTAACAGGCTAAGGCCAGTCGGACACGTTTAATTACAGGCTTGGCCCGTTAAGATCAAAGCTCGGCTCGAATTTAATTAAAATAACAAATTTCAAAATTTAATTTTATTGTTTTTTTTTTTAAAAATAACACTGGTTTCAATTGTTTGTTGATTGATTTGATTATTGATTTATTTTCTATTTTTAAGAGAGAAAAAGAATTAGAATATTAAAAATTATATCTAATATTTGAATATTTCTTAGTGAAAAGAGGAAAAGAAAAAATTAATCACCAACTATAATTAATGATAATAAATTTACCATTCTCGTATTTTAAAAAATTTCAAAAATTACATTTCAAAAATTCAAAATACAAACTTGAAATTTATTTATAATATTTTATTTTAATTATTTTTTAAAAATATTATTTATTGAATATCAAGCTTCGGAATTCGTAAGAATAACAATATCATTTTTATTTTAATTATTATTTAATAATAATTATGGGTTTGCTTTTTCTGCAGTTGCTGCCGAGATACGTTATTCTGCGGTAAGCCCAATACGGCGACTTCATTTTGGGGCGAAAGAAATTCTGATGTTTTTGTAATTTTAATTTATTCAGGGTTATAATAGTCTTTATATTTATGATTTTTTAAGATTTCAATAACAAAAACGACG
>JAVKPL010013057.1:0-71138 GCA_032173675.1 Gastrolobium villosum | reverse complement strand
CTCATTCAAAACAACACAAATATACATTTGGCACCCCCGGCCTCATCCAATGCCATACATGGCAATTTCCTCAACTCCATAGTTCTTTTAAGTTACTCACAATTCTCAATCCCAAAATTTGAAATTTCAATTTATTTCTACATCCAAGCATCTTAAGTCATCCAAGTGTATGCCCTCATCAAGGGTCTTATAACCTTATTATTGTACCCTAAGGTATCCAACATTCCATATAAACACTCATATTCAAATTTTCACGAATTCATCGGGGTTCCAATTTCCCCACCATGTCAAAGACATACCACTAATTCCACATATACTCAATTGTTCTAACTCCCATACATTTAGGAAAGACTACCAACATCACCCTACCAATATCAACTCAATTCAATCATTCTTACTCACCATAAGACCACATATTCAACTATAGAAGCATTCTACCCAAAATGGTTATACATCTTATATCAATTTATTCTCACTAAGTCCTCAATTACAGTATCACAATTTATTCTTACTAGGTCCTTAATTATACCAAATTCACTTACTAACATATCCATCCGTGGGTAGTCAACACTGCACCCACCACCTTAGCCTAAAGACTGGCATTGGTGCTCCAGGGTTGTCACGAAGGCATCTTATACTGACCACACATTGAACACGAAGAAATGGGTTGATCAGGCCCAAACTAAGGAATCACATGTGTAGCAGTCAATAAGAGTCTACGTACAACTATACAGCACTCACCTCAATTACACAATCATCAGAGTTCCCTAAAGAAACTGCTCTGATACCATAAAATGTAACAGCCCGTTACGTACCGGTATTGTTAACATTGATTATGATATTAAGCGCAGTTACAATCACAGTAATTGGGTTAATTAAATTACGGGCAAACTTTTTTCTTTTATCATATTCCTTTTCATAACCATAACCTTTTCCGTAATCAATTAAAACAACACTATAATTGTAAATGCAATACGCGGAAGCATTCAGCTTAACAACATCACTAATCTTTCTTTTTATTCAACTCATTTAAACTCGTCAACTTATTTCCATTTCTTACCATGTTCTACCCCTTTACACTAGTTACGCGTGGTTTCAAACCACGAATCATTTGGAGTTCTACCCATCAAGTTAAGCCCTTTTCTTTTAGTCTAGAAAAACTTAAATTTTCAAGAATTGCACTGTGGTAATCGATTACCAGTGGGTGGTAATCGATTACCACCTGTCAAAAATGAGGCAGTAGCCAAATTTTGACCTCCTCTGTTCTGGTAATCGATTACCAACTTTGGGTAATCGATTACCTCACATGGTAATCGATTACCAAGCCTCAGTAATCGATTACCAGTGAAGACAGTAGCTAATTTTTCGTCCCCTGTTGCATGGTAATCGATTACCATGCTTGGGTAATCGATTACTATGCAGCAAAAGTGACAGATTACATCATTTTAAGCCCAAAAAGGGTTGTGTAATCCATCCCAAACACCTTAGTACTCCACACAACACTTAAACATACTCTAATGTAGGCACTAGGCCCTTCAAACATGCATTTCCATTCATTTATGCATCATTTACAAAGTCTTTAATATAATGGCCATTTTACATCCAAATTGGACCATTTTACAACATATTTGCCAAAGCTTCAATTACAATGAATGTGGCAATGGACAAGTCCCATGCTCACTCAAATATACCATAGGTTCCAAGGTTATACATATACATCATATTGAAGAATTCAACATGTAGTCATGAACATACAAGGGCATGGCATTTTCAACATGCACAAGTTCATGATCTAATTCTAAATCATAAAACATATGCAAGATGTGTCCCAATCAACTCCTCAACACACTGTGCCTCCAATGTGCACCTCATGCTCCACTCTTCCAGGCTCAACCTGACCTGAAATGATGCCCCAAAACACGGGGTGAGATATATAAATATATCTCAGTAAACCAAGGGCCCTGGAGGTTTCTCCACCCCATGGCTCACTCAATGTGCAAATATAACCTCATGTAATATGCAAGCAATACAATATCACCCACCAACTGGAGACAACCCAAGAACATCCACGCATGGATTCACGTTCAAGGACTCCATCATATAACTCCCGAGACAATCCTGGCGCCTCTCCCATGGTTGAGAAGACTCCATGGCAAAACCCAACCGGAACTCCTCATGAGCCCTATCCGGCGGACGTCCCCCGTTTGGATCATCCTGGTGTCGCTCCCAGAGTCGACCCCATGGCACATTCCAACTGGCATTCTCACTCAGGATGAACCCAGCGGATGTCCAAACCAACACACGTCAACTGGCCAGTGACCAAACAATTTTTCATAAAATCCAAGCAATATGCATACAAGCACACAATCACACAATGCCATAATCACATAATCCAACCACAACCATCCACTAGGTGTGGTGGAGCACACAAGGGCTAAACCCCAGTTCCAAAGGTTACCTCAATACCGAGCCCATGCTCCAAACGTAAGCTCCAAGCTTACCCGCTTCCAAAGCGTCCAAAAGAGGCAACCTAGATAATCCACAACATGATTATCAAACCATTTCCAAATCAATCATTTAATCTCAAGTAATCATTCATTTTACTTTAATCTCTTTTATAGCTCAAATTACCAAATACACCATGAATCACACATTCTTTCTTCTCATTCCACTATACCACACTATACCATCATCCAATTAAACATCATTTTATATCATACCACATCAAATTCACAACCTTTACATTATTTTTCCTCCAAACCCCTCTCTGGTTCGAATTCCTCAAAGGTTGATTCTACAAGGTTTTCAATTCCATTTTAACACACACACTAATCATATAATCACATTATCAACCTATACCAATGGTCCATCATTCAATTATTCAATTACACCACATACCAATTTTCATGAAAATTCCTCAAATTTTCCTAAGTTAAAAACCCAACTTTTTCACCAAAATTTATCATAGCATTTCTAGCTTTCATGCATCATTCTAAGGCATTTTCATCTAATAGCATTTTTCCATTTGAGCTCTCTATCATCACACATCTAAGATTAAAGATTCAAAGCATAATTTCTAGATCTATGAAATCAACCACAAAGATACCACAAATACACTCACCATCTAGTGTATGAACACCACCAAGGCTCCATCAATCCAAAGGAAGACCAAAGCTCCAACAAAACTCCAAGAACCACAATGGTTCGGATCTGCACATGCCCAAAAACGCAGCAAGGGGGCGGTTTCATGGCCTAAGAGTGCCACCAATGGCTTTAGAAGGTTGTTTACAATAGATTTCAACACCAAAACCAAGTGATTTGGTGGAGAAATGAAGAAATGGCAAAAGATGAAGAGAATGGTGTTTTTGGTTCTTTTCCAGGGGGGGTGCGCGCAAATGAGGAAGAAAGGGAAGGAAAGAAAGAAGAAAAAGGGGTGGGGGCTAAGTGACTTCGGTCACACGGGTCCCACACGCGATCTAACTTTAATCCCGATAAAATTTCTGATCATATATTCTTAATCTACATATTTTTCCAGTCCATGACATATTTTTCTTTCCTCAAAATACTCATAAAAATTTCACACTTATCGGTACACTCGTACCGCGGTATCTTTCACTTAAAAATTCACTATTCATCACTTTTTCACAATTTTGCCTATTCACTCAATTTTCCGTCCTGATTCCATTTCCAGCATTATTTTTGTCATATTAAATCTCTAACTCCATTTTAAGCCTCAGAACACACGGTTGGCAAATTACCATTTTGCCCTTTTTGCCCATTTTGGCCATAATTCTCGGATTTTCACTAATCCTTCCCTTTTAACCCACATTTTATCAAATAAACTCACATTTAATTTTTCGAGGTGTTATATGCATAATAGAGTTTTTCCATTAGGCGAATGACGAGTATGCCCCAACATGCGCCGCAGAGCAGTTCAACTGGATCTGACTTTTTAAGCACATTGAACTGGTCAAAGTCGCCCCTGAATCAGGACCGTTTATTTTCAATTTAAAGAGAAAAAAATGAAAGAGAGGACATTAATAATCACAAACGACGGCATTTCAAGTTAGGTGCAGTGTAGGTGTAAGGTGTATAATTAGAGAGAGAACCAAATGACAGTTTTGTAAACAAGCAACGGCCACCGCAATATAGGGTAGCGTCCACTCGATCTTTTGTAGCTTTTATTATATGCTTGAGCTGGACGACATTGGGCTTTTACACCACGTGCTCTTTCCTCATCTCCTCAATCAATAATCTATTTCTTTATTTTTCTGAATACAGCTTTTACATTTATTAAAAAACTGTACCTAATAAACAAAAACATATAAACGATTTATTTCTAGTTACATATTCAATCTCTGATTATATTTTTCTTCTAAAACAAACAATCTTTCAACTGGAGGTTCAGAGTGTGGTGTTGCAGTTTGGTAATTTTTTTTTGTCAACAGTGGCACTTTGGTCACTGTTCCAACTTTTAAGTTGTCTAGCAAAAAATCTATTTACAATCAACAAAAGGAAGAGTGGAATTCAATGCAAACGATTATTACTTCATGAGATACAATATTGGAAATATTGATAGAAGTTTGCTCCCCTAAATGCCTGTCCCAACCCTTTGGAAATTTTATGTAACAAAAATAAATTTGTTACTTACACTCGGGTAATCGATGAAAAAACATTTACCATTTAGATTGTAAGGTCTTAACATTATATAAAATATATTTATAAACAAGTTTCATTATTACTCGTGTTTGTTTTTCCAACCCGATGAGGTGGTTCCTCGAGGCTTGAAAATTGAAATACTATAGTTATCTATAATAAAAAAGAATATAATAATGCATTTTATTTACAAATGAATTTTTGTATAAAACTTGCTTCAAATTCTCTCTTGTATTATAAATCATTCTCTCTTGTATGTGAGGATTTAGATTAAATTTTTTTCAATTCTATGATTAAATTGTTTCAAAACCAAACCAGGTAAGGCATATTCTTGATCACCTTCTGTAGGAGTACCAACTTTAACAAATTAAACTTTAGAAAACAAAAGCATAGGCAGCCTTTCTGTCAAATGTTAGCGAATCATATTCATCTATGTATAATCAAGAAAATGAGATATTCTTGTCTTAACTACTAACAAAATGGTGTGCCTCTGGACACATTGTAATAATATAATGCCTAAAGTCCTAATCGTAACTACTGTGACAACATTCTTGTGTCCAAAATCCTTTTCACCACATCTCCTACAAAAGAATCAAAGCAAGATGAGAAGCAACCTCTAATCAGACTTGTTTGTCCACTAGCCATTAGTTCAACGTGGGGACAGACGGATGGTGGAGGCACAGTGCAAACTTCACTCTTCTAGTGCTCAAGACCACATGCTGCGAGTATGGTATGCGTAGAACTCCTTGCAATCTCCTTGAAGGTACTATAACCTGAATCAATACATAAAAGACATTTAGAAGAATTCGATAACAGTGATCAAAAAGCAAATAAATGGAACCACAAAGCAATTTCCCCGTTAAAAGAAATCATCATGGAAAGTGGAAACGTATTCCATTGTTTGATTGGAAGTGGATTAACACACACACATGGGTGCCTCTGTGAAGGTTCTCTTCACATGACTGGATGAATGATGATGAACCATGCTCTAACCCTCCCTTGTCCCTTGCTATACGAGGAAGGGGAAATTGAAGAAATAAACTATCTCTGGCTGATGGAAGAAAAACTACTCTTACCTAGATCAATATCTCGAGACAAGCTCTTCAGGTGGCTTTTAACCATTGACTGCAACTGCTCCTTTGCAATGTGGAAATTACTCTCTTCTTTGAAAGCAGGGGTTAAATTACCATCAGTGACAATGTTGGGTCTACTGCTGAACTGATAATCTGATATGGTGGGTGTCCCCGCAAGTCCAGGCCATAGCATCCCATTCACAGGCCTGTTGACAAACATAGTTGAATCCTGAACCACTGACATTTCTGCATTGCTTATGGAGAAGGGATCTCCATTCTGCATCAATGGAGAGGTATTGTTGCATAATCTCTCCTCAAAGAATGTGTCATATGATGTTCCCACTTCCTGTGTCCTTGTATGTTGAGTGGCTGGTTCCCTAGTTTGATCAATTTGAGAACTATATAAGTTACTCATTGAACCGGTAGCTGAAATACCATTAGTTCTGCCAGTTGGAGAAGTCATTCTATCTATTGAATGTAGCCGATGAATTTGATGATGGTGTACCCAGCGTCTCTCTGATAAAGTTGGTGCCCCTCCTCCAGATATAGGAAGGCCTCCTTAAAAAAAACAAGAAGGCTTTGGGTTGTCACCCTGGATCAGCCACACGTTCTTGTACCTGGGAGCTTGAAGATCCCAAAGCAACTTGTCTACAACCATCACAATACCAATTACCTTCAGGTACTTCCAGACCCAAACCAACACAATAAGTGTGTGCAGGGGAATCACAGATATCACAGAGTAACATGACTTCATCATCTCCGCCTTCATTGCACTCTAGACAAATAACATTCTCATATGGATCAATGTAGCTCCTGAGTTCTTCTTCGGAGGGCTGATAAACCTGCACATGAAATCAAAACATTTTCACCAGGTGCAACCAACTGAAGAAGGTGCAAAACCATGAGCAAAAAGTCAAAAATTACCAAAAGAAAAATTCAAATACCTGATCACGTTCTGGCACTTGTATCACCATTTCTCTCAAGTCGATCCCCGCCGTTGATTGTGCAGGCTCACTGATTGTTTTGAATCTCTGCTTACACAAAGGGCAACGAGATTCCACCTTCGACCACTCCATAATGCAAGCAAAGCAAAAATAGTGAGTGCAACAATTTAGTACCCCCCTTACTCTTCCTTTATTTTCCTCAGACAGACAAATTCCACACACCTGCTTTCCCACCTCACTTTTTAAGTCCTCTACCTTTTCTTTACCCTTACTTCGTTTAGATTCCTCTATCTTTTCCTTACCCTTCCGGCCCGGGGGTTTCTGTTGCTGATGTGGAACTTCATGTACTCCAACCTCCTCATTTTTCACTAGAAGGGAAGAACTCCTCAAGTTCCTTCTTAAATTTCTACACAATTCCTCGCCTTCTCTCAACTGCTCTCTCTCTTCTTCAGAGATAGTAAACTCATAATCAGATGATCCAGACAAACTATCAGAATTGGAATTGTAATCTTCAAGAAGTCTTCTCCTTTTCCGACCTGGTTTTTTCCTACTCTTTGTCCTGATGGTTGGGCCGTTATCTATAAAATCATCTGCATTTTCACATTGCACTTTCCTCATTAATCCACCATTCTTTCTTCTTTTCTTTCTCAAAGGCTTCTTTGAAGCTCTAGATCTCCTCCTTTTCCTACCTCTGGTAGAAGTCACAGAAGCCTTTCTCTGCAAAACCTTCTTGCCCATTTTTATGGCATTATTTTTCCTTTTTCTCCCCCTTGATTCTTCTTCCTCGTCTGAGTAATCTTCCTCCTCTATTGTAAATTCCTCATCGTCATCAAAATTGAAATCCTCATTCCAATCCTCATCCTCATCCTCATCCTCATCCTCATCCTCGTCCTCGTCCTCATCCTCATCTCCATCTTCTTCTTTTTCTTGTTCTTCTTGTTCTGCATATGTAATCCTTTGCCTCTTCCGTGAGGTTTTACTTGCAATTTTCCGCCGACCACAAATGCCATTTTTGGCCTTTGATCTATTGAATTTCCTCACTCGTTGAATTTCCTCATTCTCTTCAGGAAAACCACCAAAACTCTCCTCGGATGCGCATCCATCTAAAGAAGAGATATCCTCCTCTGGACAATCAGACATATCTCCGGCATCATCTGAAACCACATAATCTTCATCAGAACCACCTTCCTTTGACCGAACCTTTTTCCTGAAATTGCGTTTGCCACTAACCTTTCCTCCCCTTGCCATCTGTTCTCACACAAAAACAGAGAGCAATGTTACCAAAAAAAAAAAAACAGAGAGCAAACCCCCATTCAAGGGCATAAAGCGTCAAAACTTCTCAGAACAACAAAAACACATGAAATCAAATCATATCATTATTCTTCCATCCAAAGGTTCCCCTTTAAGCTCAGATTTATTCGTAATTAATAACGAAGTAAACAACAACGAAGTAAAGATCAGATTTAGCAATTAGCACAAACATGGGAGGAATTAATTACAGAGATCCTATGATTAGTTTGGTCATAAATGATGAGAGAATTATGCCACCAAAGCAAAACAAACAGTGGCGAAAAAGAAATTAAATAATAAGATGCCATTTTCTAAAAATTTGAACGGATGAAAGAGGAGACTCTGGTTCAATATAGAGAAAGAGGGAACAAAAAAAATCACGTGAATCAAAGAGGATAGCAACTGGGGTTACCGAACAGGAAAAGAAAAAACCCGTTTAGATATTTCAATTGAAAACGTTTGGGTTTCCGAATTCTTGAAAAATTTTCTTGGTTACGTTGTTCGTTTCTTTTTGTTTGGTTTCTTTATTTATTTACTTTCAAAACCAAATAGAGAGAGAGAGAGAGAGAGAGAGAGAGAGTTTTCATTACCACAACGTTCAAATGGCGTCCGCGACCCTGTCACTTGTGGGTAGGTTTCGCTCCAAATTACCAAATAGCCTTTTGTG
Source organism: Gastrolobium villosum (assembly GCA_032173675.1). Classification (NCBI taxonomy): domain Eukaryota; kingdom Viridiplantae; phylum Streptophyta; class Magnoliopsida; order Fabales; family Fabaceae; genus Gastrolobium; species Gastrolobium villosum. The sequence goes on along the minus strand of JAVKPL010013057.1, from coordinate 62,508 downwards.
GGCGTTAGAACTGTAACGTGATATGCATTGCAATAGGAATCGTGTATTATTTGCCCAATTATTTATAGGGAATAACATCTGTCATTTTAAAGGAAGCTTTTATCATTTTAGATCCTAACCGTTGATTTTCGTCCATCAATGGTTATGATTTATTGGATCAAAATTATTAATTAATAATAAATTTGGCCCATTAAGTTTGACCCAATAGATTATAACCGTTGATGGATGAAAATCAACGGTTATGATCTAAAATGATATAAGATTATATCCTTTAAAAGGATAGATGTTTTTCCCTTTTTTATATCGTGTATGATCAATCTTATCAAATCTAAGATACATAAATATAACAAAATATTTGGGAAGATTATACTTGTAATTAATTTTCATTTACAATCTTTTATAATTATATCTTAATCGTTAATTTTCATCAATTAACGGTTGCCATTTATTACGAATTAATGATTAATTAATAAATTTGATTTGAGAAAATCTTAATTTTTGATTGACGGAAGTCAATGGTTAAGATATGATTGTAATAAGTCATAAATGAAAATAGATTGTAAGTATAACATTCCCCTAAAATAATATAAAAATAATTAATATTATATAAATTTAAATTATAAAAAAGGATTTGTTACGATATGAAAGATCGTAAATATCTAATCGGAGATTGGTAATTTAATATTGGATCTGTTTGCCCTCTAATGTTACGATCTAATCAATTGTAAATGTCCAATCGGAGATTGGTGATTTAATATTGGATCTGTTTGCCCTCTCTCAGCTGTTATGGAATATTTCCATATCCTAACCACCTACCCAAGGATCCCTTAAAAGATAATTACCCAATTATCCTAACAATATAAAACAGTAAGACTGCTAAGGATAAAGTCTATATCTCAATAGAAAGGAAGTTGAATCCTACTACAGCTGGGAGATCTACACAAGCCCAAGAGGTAACCCTTATAAATAAGAGGTTAAAGACCCCAGGTACACAGGCTGAAACCTTCTCCCTTAGCTTGTCACTATGGACACACCCCACGCCTTGACTATGTCGTTATATTATAGTGCACAGTGATTCGCTTATCTTTAGGGTACCTCTCCTATAGGTACCTGAGAGAGGGCAAACATATCCAATATTAAATCATCAATCTCAGATTGGACATTTACGATTGATCAGATCGTAACATTATAGGGCAAACAGATCCAATATTAAATTACCAATCTCCGATTGAATATTTACGATCTATCAGATCGTAACAGGATCCAATAAACAAAATACATAAATAACTAAAGTGCAAATTATTTATTCTCTTACTCATTAATCATTAAAAATAATATTATCACTATTACGACTATCAGCATTTATTAGTGACATAACTAATTCATCATCTTGATTATTAGGATAATCATTTGACTCATCTCTCTTTTCTTGTTCAACAATCTTGAAGTCTTCTTATCTTTTCTCTTATAGTTTTTTACTTTATTTTCCTTATTAATAATAATTTTTAAAACTTTTAAAATTTAAATCATAAATTAAATCTTCTTTAATTAAAAATTATAAATTTTGATTTAATTTTTGTATCGTATGATACACGATACAGATCGTATGATACACGATAGAGTATCATATCGTTCGATACAAATCCATTTCTGATATATCCCACGATACATATCGTTGGGCTTGTAAATCGTTTCGTATCATATGAATTATATCTTATATCGTACCATACTGATAACTATGATATCTATATCTATACCATTTGCATATTTTTTTTAATCTATATTATCACAAAGGATATTATATTTTACTATTATATTCATTATTCAGAATTATTAATTTAACGATTAAAAGCATACAAATTATGAATTTCTTAATTTCTCAGTTATAATTTACTTTTAAACATTTTATCTATAAAAATAATATTAAATTAAATTTATCGATGTGTTAGAATTTATAACTGTCTTCAAATAGCCTTTATTTTATGGGAAAAGTATTTCTCCGATCCCGGAAATAAATTTATTTCCAGTGAGCTCAACACGACGTCGTTTTAGGGTTATAAAATTAAAAAATCATAATGATAAAGACTAATATAACTCTGCAATATATTATAATTATAAAAATACCTTGATTTTCGTCCCAAAACAACGTCGTTTTGAGCTCACCCGAGATAACTTATCTCCATTGACTAGAGAAATCCTTTGGCCTTATTTTATTTAATCTTTATATTTTAACAAAAATAAAAAAAGTGAATTCATGCGGTAAAAGAAATATAAAGACATGTAAAAAAAGGAAATTAAAAAAAGGTAAGCTTAAATTAATTTATATATGTCTATAGTTTTATCAATTTTTCAATTGAATTATGGGTTTTATAAGAGTTATGTTGTAGGAAAAGTGATTGTGTTATGTTATAGAGTTTCGTTTTACGTGCCAGAGTTTTTTTTTTTTTTGCTGCGGGCCCCGCAAAATGTTGTGTATGTAGGAAATTTTTTGTAGTCATGTTAAATGAAAGATGATAAACCCTTTAATTATATATGTCTATAGTTTTATAATTTACTTAAAATTTTAAATAAATTATAAGAACCCATAAAATTGTGATTATAATGAATAAGTTAACGAGTTTAACAAAAAAAACTCTTTAATTTATTAAAAGTTAAGCAATTTTAACATCATCGATTATTAAAAACTTAAATTATAATTTTTCAGAGATCTAAAAAGTTAATTATAAGTTTTTAAAACATAAAAAATTTAAAAATTAATAAAACTATGACGACATACGTTGTAATTTAACCAAAGATTAATTTTATGTGATTGGTCTTTGATAACGGTGGGGAAATACTTTTTATAAAATCATTTGAAACTTTATTTTTTTAGTGTAAAAAACATTTAAAAATTTGCATGTGCATAATAGAGTTTTTCCATTAGGCGAATGACGAGTATGCCCCAACATGCGCCGCAGAGCAGTTCAACTGGATCTGACTTTTTAAGCACATTGAACTGGTCAAAGTCGCCCCTGAATCAGGACCGTTTATTTTCAATTTAAAGAGAGAAAAAAATGAAAGAGAGGACATTAATAATCACAAACGACGGCATTTCAAGTTAGGTGCAGTGTAGGTGTAAGGTGTATAATTAGAGAGAGAACCAAATGACAGTTTTGTAAACAAGCAACGGCCACCGCAATATAGGGTAGCGTCCACTCGATCTTTTGTAGCTTTTATTATATGCTTGAGCTGGACGACATTGGGCTTTTACACCACGTGCTCTTTCCTCATCTCCTCAATCAATAATCTATTTCTTTATTTTTCTTAATACAACTTTTACATTTATTAAAAAACTGTACCTAATAAACAAAAACATATAAACGATTTATTTCTAGTTACATATTCAATCTCTGATTATATTTTTCTTCTAAAACAAACAATCTTTCAACTGGAGGTTCAGAGTGTGGTGTTGCAGTTTGGTAATTTTTTTTTGTCAACAGTGGCACTTTGGTCACTGTTCCAACTTTTAAGTTGTCTAGCAAAAAATCTATTTACAATCAACAAAAGGAAGAGTGGAATTCAATGCAAACGATTATTACTTCATGAGATACAATATTGGAAATATTGATAGAAGTTTGCTCCCCTAAATGCCTGTCCCAACCCTTTGGAATTTTTATGTAACAAAAATAAATTTGTTACTTACACTCGGGTAATCGATGAAAAAACATTTACCATTTAGATTGTAAGGTCTTAACATTATATAAAATATATTTATAAACAAGTTTCATTATTACTCGTGTTTGTTTTTCCAACCCGATGAGGTGGTTCCTCGAGGCTTGAAAATTGAAATACTATAGTTATCTATAATAAAAAAGAATATAATAATGCATTTTATTTACAAATGAATTTTTGTATAAAACTTGCTTCAAATTCTCTCTTGTATTATAAATCATTCTCTCTTGTATGTGAGGATTTAGATTAAATTTTTTTCAATTCTATGATTAAATTGTTTCAAAACCAAACCAGGTAAGGCATATTCTTGATCACCTTCTGTAGGAGTACCAACTTTAACAAATTAAACTTTAGAAAACAAAAGCATAGGCAGCCTTTCTGTCAAATGTTAGCGAATCATATTCATCTATGTATAATCAAGAAAATGAGATATTCTTGTCTTAACTACTAACAAAATGGTGTGCCTCTGGACACATTGTAATAATATAATGCCTAAAGTCCTAATCGTAACTACTGTGACAACATTCTTGTGTCCAAAATCCTTTTCACCACATCTCCTACAAAAGAATCAAAGCAAGATGAGAAGCAACCTCTAATCAGACTTGTTTGTCCACTAGCCATTAGTTCAACGTGGGGACAGACGGATGGTGGAGGCACAGTGCAAACTTCACTCTTCTAGTGCTCAAGACCACATGCTGCGAGTATGGTATGCGTAGAACTCCTTGCAATCTCCTTGAAGGTACTATAACCTGAATCAATACATAAAAGACATTTAGAAGAATTCGATAACAGTGATCAAAAAGCAAATAAATGGAACCACAAAGCAATTTCCCCGTTAAAAGAAATCATCATGGAAAGTGGAAACGTATTCCATTGTTTGATTGGAAGTGGATTAACACACACACATGGGTGCCTCTGTGAAGGTTCTCTTCACATGACTGGATGAATGATGATGAACCATGCTCTAACCCTCCCTTGTCCCTTGCTATACGAGGAAGGGGAAATTGAAGAAATAAACTATCTCTGGCTGATGGAAGAAAAACTACTCTTACCTAGATCAATATCTCGAGACAAGCTCTTCAGGTGGCTTTTAACCATTGACTGCAACTGCTCCTTTGCAATGTGGAAATTACTCTCTTCTTTGAAAGCAGGGGTTAAATTACCATCAGTGACAATGTTGGGTCTACTGCTGAACTGATAATCTGATATGGTGGGTGTCCCCGCAAGTCCAGGCCATAGCATCCCATTCACAGGCCTGTTGACAAACATAGTTGAATCCTGAACCACTGACATTTCTGCATTGCTTATGGAGAAGGGATCTCCATTCTGCATCAATGGAGAGGTATTGTTGCATAATCTCTCCTCAAAGAATGTGTCATATGATGTTCCCACTTCCTGTGTCCTTGTATGTTGAGTGGCTGGTTCCCTAGTTTGATCAATTTGAGAACTATATAAGTTACTCATTGAACCGGTAGCTGAAATACCATTAGTTCTGCCAGTTGGAGAAGTCATTCTATCTATTGAATGTAGCCGATGAATTTGATGATGGTGTACCCAGCGTCTCTCTGATAAAGTTGGTGCCCCTCCTCCAGATATAGGAAGGCCTCCTTAAAAAAAACAAGAAGGCTTTGGGTTGTCACCCTGGATCAGCCACACGTTCTTGTACCTGGGAGCTTGAAGATCCCAAAGCAACTTGTCTACAACCATCACAATACCAATTACCTTCAGGTACTTCCAGACCCAAACCAACACAATAAGTGTGTGCAGGGGAATCACAGATATCACAGAGTAACATGACTTCATCATCTCCGCCTTCATTGCACTCTAGACAAATAACATTCTCATATGGATCAATGTAGCTCCTGAGTTCTTCTTCGGAGGGCTGATAAACCTGCACATGAAATCAAAACATTTTCACCAGGTGCAACCAACTGAAGAAGGTGCAAAACCATGAGCAAAAAGTCAAAAATTACCAAAAGAAAAATTCAAATACCTGATCACGTTCTGGCACTTGTATCACCATTTCTCTCAAGTCGATCCCCGCCGTTGATTGTGCAGGCTCACTGATTGTTTTGAATCTCTGCTTACACAAAGGGCAACGAGATTCCACCTTCGACCACTCCATAATGCAAGCAAAGCAAAAATAGTGAGTGCAACAATTTAGTACCCCCCTTACTCTTCCTTTATTTTCCTCAGACAGACAAATTCCACACACCTGCTTTCCCACCTCACTTTTTAAGTCCTCTACCTTTTCTTTACCCTTACTTCGTTTAGATTCCTCTATCTTTTCCTTACCCTTCCGGCCCGGGGGTTTCTGTTGCTGATGTGGAACTTCATGTACTCCAACCTCCTCATTTTTCACTAGAAGGGAAGAACTCCTCAAGTTCCTTCTTAAATTTCTACACAATTCCTCGCCTTCTCTCAACTGCTCTCTCTCTTCTTCAGAGATAGTAAACTCATAATCAGATGATCCAGACAAACTATCAGAATTGGAATTGTAATCTTCAAGAAGTCTTCTCCTTTTCCGACCTGGTTTTTTCCTACTCTTTGTCCTGATGGTTGGGCCGTTATCTATAAAATCATCTGCATTTTCACATTGCACTTTCCTCATTAATCCACCATTCTTTCTTCTTTTCTTTCTCAAAGGCTTCTTTGAAGCTCTAGATCTCCTCCTTTTCCTACCTCTGGTAGAAGTCACAGAAGCCTTTCTCTGCAAAACCTTCTTGCCCATTTTTATGGCATTATTTTTCCTTTTTCTCCCCCTTGTTTCTTCTTCCTCGTCTGAGTAATCTTCCTCCTCTATTGTAAATTCCTCATCGTCATCAAAATTGAAATCCTCATTCCAATCCTCATCCTCATCCTCATCCTCATCCTCATCCTCGTCCTCGTCCTCATCCTCATCTCCATCTTCTTCTTCTTTTTCTTGTTCTTCTTGTTCTGCATATGTAATCCTTTGCCTCTTCCGTGAGGTTTTACTTGCAATTTTCCGCCGACCACAAATGCCATTTTTGGCCTTTGATCTATTGAATTTCCTCACTCGTTGAATTTCCTCATTCTCTTCAGGAAAACCACCAAAACTCTCCTCGGATGCGCGCATCCATCTAAAGAAGAGATATCCTCCTCTGGACAATCAGACATATCTCCGGCATCATCTGAAACCACATAATCTTCATCAGAACCACCTTCCTTTGACCGAACCTTTTTCCTGAAATTGCGTTTGCCACTAACCTTTCCTCCCCTTGCCATCTGTTCTCACACAAAAACAGAGAGCAATGTTACCAAAAAAAAAAAAAACAGAGAGCAAACCCCCATTCAAGGGCATAAAGCGTCAAAACTTCTCAGAACAACAAAAACACATGAAATCAAATCATATCATTATTCTTCCATCCAAAGGTTCCCCTTTAAGCTCAGATTTATTCGTAATTAATAACGAAGTAAACAACAACGAAGTAAAGATCAGATTTAGCAATTAGCACAAACATGGGAGGAATTAATTACAGAGATCCTATGATTAGTTTGGTCATAAATGATGAGAGAATTATGCCACCAAAGCAAAACAAACAGTGGCGAAAAAGAAATTAAATAATAAGATGCCATTTTCTAAAAATTTGAACGGATGAAAGAGGAGACTCTGGTTCAATATAGAGAAAGAGGGAACAAAAAAAATCACGTGAATCAAAGAGGATAGCAACTGGGGTTACCGAACAGGAAAAGAAAAAACCCGTTTAGATATTTCAATTGAAAACGTTTGGGTTTCCGAATTCTTGAAAAATTTTCTTGGTTACGTTGTTCGTTTCTTTTTGTTTGGTTTCTTTATTTATTTACTTTCAAAACCAAATAGAGAGAGAGAGAGAGAGAGAGAGAGAGAGAGAGTTTTCATTACCACAACGTTCAAATGGCGTCCGCGACCCTGTCACTTGTGGGTAGGTTTCGCTCCAAATTACCAAATAGCCTTTTGTGGGCGTTAGAACTGTAACGTGATATGCATTGCAATAGGAATCGTGTATTATTTGCCCAATTATTTATAGGGAATAACATCTGTCATTTTAAAGGAAGCTTTTATCATTTTAGATCCTAACCGTTGATTTTCGTCCATCAATGGTTATGATTTATTGGATCAAAATTATTAATTAATAATAAATTTGGCCCATTAAGTTTGACCCAATAGATTATAACCGTTGATGGATGAAAATCAACGGTTATGATCTAAAATGATATAAGTTTATATCCTTTAAAAGGATAGATGTTTTTCCCTTTTTTATATCGTGTATGATCAATCTTATCAAATCTAAGATACATAAATATAACAAAATATTTGGGAAGATTATACTTGTAATTAATTTTCATTTACAATCTTTTATAATTATATCTTAATCGTTAATTTTCATCAATTAACGGTTGCCATTTATTACGAATTAATGATTAATTAATAAATTTGATTTGAGAAAATCTTAATTTTTGATTGACGGAAGTCAATGGTTAAGATATGATTGTAATAAGTCATAAATGAAAATAGATTGTAAGTATAACATTCCCCTAAAATAATATAAAAATAATTAATATTATATAAATTTAAATTATAAAAAAGGATTTGTTACGATATGAAAGATCGTAAATATCTAATCGGAGATTGGTAATTTAATATTGGATCTGTTTGCCCTCTAATGTTACGATCTAATCAATTGTAAATGTCCAATCGGAGATTGGTGATTTAATATTGGATCTGTTTGCCCTCTCTCAGCTGTTATGGAATATTTCCATATCCTAACCACCTACCCAAGGATCCCTTAAAAGATAATTACCCAATTATCCTAACAATATAAAACAGTAAGACTGCTAAGGATAGAGTCTATATCTCAATAGAAAGGAAGTTGAATCCTACTACAGCTGGGAGATCTACACAAGCCCAAGAGGTAACCCTTATAAATAAGAGGTTAAAGACCCCAGGTACACAGGCTGAAACCTTCTCCCTTAGCTTGTCACTATGGACACACCCCACGCCTTGACTATGTCGTTATATTATAGTGCACAGTGATTCGCTTATCTTTAGGGTACCTCTCCTATAGGTACCTGAGAGAGGGCAAACATCCAATATTAAATCATCAATCTCAGATTGGACATTTACGATTGATCAGATCGTAACATTATAGGGCAAACAGATCCAATATTAAATTACCAATCTCCGATTGAATATTTACGATCTATCAGATCGTAACAGGATCCAATAAACAAAATACATAAATAACTAAAGTGCAAATTATTTATTCTCTTACTCATTAATCATTAAAAATAATATTATCACTATTACGACTATCAGCATTTATTAGTGACATAACTAATTCATCATCTTGATTATTAGGATAATCATTTGACTCATCTCTCTTTTCTTGTTCAACAATCTTGAAGTCTTCTTATCTTTTCTCTTATAGTTTTTTACTTTATTTTCCTTATTAATAATAATTTTTAAAACTTTTAAAATTTAAATCATAAATTAAATCTTCTTTAATTAAAAATTATAAATTTTGATTTAATTTTTGTATCGTATGATACACGATACAGATCGTATGATACACGATAGAGTATCATCGTTCGATACAAATCCATTTCTGATATATCCCACGATACATATCGTTGGGCTTGTAAATCGTTTCGTATCATATGAATTATATCTTATATCGTACCATACTGATAACTATGATATCTATATCTATACCATTTGCATATTTTTTTTAATCTATATTATCACAAAGGATATTATATTTTACTATTATATTCATTATTCAGAATTATTAATTTAACGATTAAAAGCATACAAATTATGAATTTCTTAATTTCTCAGTTATAATTTACTTTTAAACATTTTATCTATAAAAATAATATTAAATTAAATTTATCGATGTGTTAGAATTTATAACTGTCTTCAAATAGCCTTTATTTTATGGGAAAAGTATTTCTCCGATCCCGGAAATAAATTTATTTCCAGTGAGCTCAACACGACGTCGTTTTAGGGTTATAAAATTAAAAAATCATAATGATAAAGACTAATATAACTCTGCAATATATTATAATTATAAAAATACCTTGATTTTCGTCCCAAAACAACGTCGTTTTGAGCTCACCCGAGATAACTTATCTCCATTGACTAGAGAAATCCTTTGGCCTTATTTTATTTAATCTTTATATTTTAACAAAAATAAAAAAAGTGAATTCATGCGGTAAAAGAAATATAAAGACATGTAAAAAAAGGAAATTAAAAAAAAGGTAAGCTTAAATTAATTTATATATGTCTATAGTTTTATCAATTTTTCAATTGAATTATGGGTTTTATAAGAGTTATGTTGTAGGAAAAGTGATTGTGTTATGTTATAGAGTTTCGTTTTACGTGCCAGAGTTTTTTTTTTTTTACTGCGGGCCCCGCAAAATGTTGTGTATGTAGGAAATTTTTTGTAGTCATGTTAAATGAAAGATGATAAACCCTTTAATTATATATGTCTATAGTTTTATAATTTACTTAAAATTTTAAATAAATTATAAGAACCCATAAAATTGTGATTATAATGAATAAGTTAACGAGTTTAACAAAAAAAACTCTTTAATTTATTAAAAGTTAAGCAATTTTAACATCATCGATTATTAAAAACTTAAATTATAATTTTTCAGAGATCTAAAAAGTTAATTATAAGTTTTTAAAACATAAAAAATTTAAAAATTAATAAAACTATGACGACATACGTTGTAATTTAACCAAAGATTAATTTTATGTGATTGGTCTTTGATAACGGTGGGGAAATACTTTTTATAAAATCATTTGAAACTTTATTTTTTTAGTGTAAAAAACATTTAAAAATTTGCATGTGCATAATAGAGTTTTTCCATTAGGCGAATGACGAGTATGCCCCAACATGCGCCGCAGAGCAGTTCAACTGGATCTGACTTTTTAAGCACATTGAACTGGTCAAAGTCGCCCCTGAATCAGGACCGTTTATTTTCAATTTAAAGAGAGAAAAAAATGAAAGAGAGGACATTAATAATCACAAACGACGGCATTTCAAGTTAGGTGCAGTGTAGGTGTAAGGTGTATAATTAGAGAGAGAACCAAATGACAGTTTTGTAAACAAGCAACGGCCACCGCAATATAGGGTAGCGTCCACTCGATCTTTTGTAGCTTTTATTATATGCTTGAGCTGGACGACATTGGGCTTTTACACCACGTGCTCTTTCCTCATCTCCTCAATCAATAATCTATTTCTTTATTTTTCTTAATACAACTTTTACATTTATTAAAAAACTGTACCTAATAAACAAAAACATATAAACGATTTATTTCTAGTTACATATTCAATCTCTGATTATATTTTTCTTCTAAAACAAACAATCTTTCAACTGGAGGTTCAGAGTGTGGTGTTGCAGTTTGGTAATTTTTTTTTGTCAACAGTGGCACTTTGGTCACTGTTCCAACTTTTAAGTTGTCTAGCAAAAAATCTATTTACAATCAACAAAAGGAAGAGTGGAATTCAATGCAAACGATTATTACTTCATGAGATACAATATTGGAAATATTGATAGAAGTTTGCTCCCCTAAATGCCTGTCCCAACCCTTTGGAATTTTTATGTAACAAAAATAAATTTGTTACTTACACTCGGGTAATCGATGAAAAAACATTTACCATTTAGATTGTAAGGTCTTAACATTATATAAAATATATTTATAAACAAGTTTCATTATTACTCGTGTTTGTTTTTCCAACCCGATGAGGTGGTTCCTCGAGGCTTGAAAATTGAAATACTATAGTTATCTATAATAAAAAAGAATATAATAATGCATTTTATTTACAAATGAATTTTTGTATAAAACTTGCTTCAAATTCTCTCTTGTATTATAAATCATTCTCTCTTGTATGTGAGGATTTAGATTAAATTTTTTTCAATTCTATGATTAAATTGTTTCAAAACCAAACCAGGTAAGGCATATTCTTGATCACCTTCTGTAGGAGTACCAACTTTAACAAATTAAACTTTAGAAAACAAAAGCATAGGCAGCCTTTCTGTCAAATGTTAGCGAATCATATTCATCTATGTATAATCAAGAAAATGAGATATTCTTGTCTTAACTACTAACAAAATGGTGTGCCTCTGGACACATTGTAATAATATAATGCCTAAAGTCCTAATCGTAACTACTGTGACAACATTCTTGTGTCCAAAATCCTTTTCACCACATCTCCTACAAAAGAATCAAAGCAAGATGAGAAGCAACCTCTAATCAGACTTGTGTGTCCACTAGCCATTAGTTCAACGTGGGGACAGACGGATGGTGGAGGCACAGTGCAAACTTCACTCTTCTAGTGCTCAAGACCACATGCTGCGAGTATGGTATGCGTAGAACTCCTTGCAATCTCCTTGAAGGTACTATAACCTGAATCAATACATAAAAGACATTTAGAAGAATTCGATAACAGTGATCAAAAAGCAAATAAATGGAACCACAAAGCAATTTCCCTGTTAAAAGAAATCATCATGGAAAGTGGAAACGTATTCCATTGTTTGATTGGAAGTGGATTAACACACACACATGGGTGCCTCTGTGAAGGTTCTCTTCACATGACTGGATGAATGATGATGAACCATGCTCTAACCCTCCCTTGTCCCTTGCTATACGAGGAAGGGGAAATTGAAGAAATAAACTATCTCTGGCTGATGGAAGAAAAACTACTCTTACCTAGATCAATATCTCGAGACAAGCTCTTCAGGTGGCTTTTAACCATTGACTGCAACTGCTCCTTTGCAATGTGGAAATTACTCTCTTCTTTGAAAGCAGGGGTTAAATTACCATCAGTGACAATGTTGGGTCTACTGCTGAACTGATAATCTGATATGGTGGGTGTCCCCGCAAGTCCAGGCCATAGCATCCCATTCACAGGCCTGTTGACAAACATAGTTGAATCCTGAACCACTGACATTTCTGCATTGCTTATGGAGAAGGGATCTCCATTCTGCATCAATGGAGAGGTATTGTTGCATAATCTCTCCTCAAAGAATGTGTCATATGATGTTCCCACTTCCTGTGTCCTTGTATGTTGAGTGGCTGGTTCCCTAGTTTGATCAATTTGAGAACTATATAAGTTACTCATTGAACCGGTAGCTGAAATACCATTAGTTCTGCCAGTTGGAGAAGTCATTCTATCTATTGAATGTAGCCGATGAATTTGATGATGGTGTACCCAGCGTCTCTCTGATAAAGTTGGTGCCCCTCCTCCAGATATAGGAAGGCCTCCTTAAAAAAAAACAAGAAGGCTTTGGGTTGTCACCCTGGATCAGCCACACGTTCTTGTACCTGGGAGCTTGAAGATCCCAAAGCAACTTGTCTACAACCATCACAATACCAATTACCTTCAGGTACTTCCAGACCCAAACCAACACAATAAGTGTGTGCAGGGGAATCACAGATATCACAGAGTAACATGACTTCATCATCTCCGCCTTCATTGCACTCTAGACAAATAACATTCTCATATGGATCAATGTAGCTCCTGAGTTCTTCTTCGGAGGGCTGATAAACCTGCACATGAAATCAAAACATTTTCACCAGGTGCAACCAACTGAAGAAGGTGCAAAACCATGAGCAAAAAGTCAAAAATTACCAAAAGAAAAATTCAAATACCTGATCACGTTCTGGCACTTGTATCACCATTTCTCTCAAGTCGATCCCCGCCGTTGATTGTGCAGGCTCACTGATTGTTTTGAATCTCTGCTTACACAAAGGGCAACGAGATTCCACCTTCGACCACTCCATAATGCAAGCAAAGCAAAAATAGTGAGTGCAACAATTTAGTACCCCCCTTACTCTTCCTTTATTTTCCTCAGACAGACAAATTCCACACACCTGCTTTCCCACCTCACTTTTTAAGTCCTCTACCTTTTCTTTACCCTTACTTCGTTTAGATTCCTCTATCTTTTCCTTACCCTTCCGGCCCGGGGGTTTCTGTTGCTGATGTGGAACTTCATGTACTCCAACCTCCTCATTTTTCACTAGAAGGGAAGAACTCCTCAAGTTCCTTCTTAAATTTCTACACAATTCCTCGCCTTCTCTCAACTGCTCTCTCTCTTCTTCAGAGATAGTAAACTCATAATCAGATGATCCAGACAAACTATCAGAATTGGAATTGTAATCTTCAAGAAGTCTTCTCCTTTTCCGACCTGGTTTTTTCCTACTCTTTGTCCTGATGGTTGGGCCGTTATCTATAAAATCATCTGCATTTTCACATTGCACTTTCCTCATTAATCCACCATTCTTTCTTCTTTTCTTTCTCAAAGGCTTCTTTGAAGCTCTAGATCTCCTCCTTTTCCTACCTCTGGTAGAAGTCACAGAAGCCTTTCTCTGCAAAACCTTCTTGCCCATTTTTATGGCATTATTTTTCCTTTTTCTCCCCCTTGTTTCTTCTTCCTCGTCTGAGTAATCTTCCTCCTCTATTGTAAATTCCTCATCGTCATCAAAATTGAAATCCTCATTCCAATCCTCATCCTCATCCTCATCCTCATCCTCATCCTCGTCCTCGTCCTCATCCTCATCTCCATCTTCTTCTTTTTCTTGTTCTTCTTGTTCTGCATATGTAATCCTTTGCCTCTTCCGTGAGGTTTTACTTGCAATTTTCCGCCGACCACAAATGCCATTTTTGGCCTTTGATCTATTGAATTTCCTCACTCGTTGAATTTCCTCATTCTCTTCAGGAAAACCACCAAAACTCTCCTCGGATGCGCATCCATCTAAAGAAGAGATATCCTCCTCTGGACAATCAGACATATCTCCGGCATCATCTGAAACCACATAATCTTCATCAGAACCACCTTCCTTTGACCGAACCTTTTTCCTGAAATTGCGTTTGCCACTAACCTTTCCTCCCCTTGCCATCTGTTCTCACACAAAAACAGAGAGCAATGTTACCAAAAAAAAAATAGAGAGCAAACCCCCATTCAAGGGCATAAAGCGTCAAAACTTCTCAGAACAACAAAAACACATGAAATCAAATCATATCATTATTCTTCCATCCAAAGGTTCCCCTTTAAGCTCAGATTTATTCGTAATTAATAACGAAGTAAACAACAACGAAGTAAAGATCAGATTTAGCAATTAGCACAAACATGGGAGGAATTAATTACAGAGATCCTATGATTAGTTTGGTCATAAATGATGAGAGAATTATGCCACCAAAGCAAAACAAACAGTGGCGAAAAAGAAATTAAATAATAAGATGCCATTTTCTAAAAATTTGAACGGAAAGCAAAACAAAAAAAATCACGTGAATCAAAGAGGATAGCAACTGGGGTTACCGAAAAGAAATTAAATTTCAATTGAAAACGTTTGGGTTTCCGATGCCGTTGTTCGTTTCTTTTTGTTTGGTTTCTTTAAACGAAGTTTCGCTCCAAATTACCAAATCCTTTTGTGGGCGTTAGAACTTAGCAAGTGATTAATTACAGAGATCCTATGATTAGTTTGGTCATAAATGATGGAATCCACCAAAGCAAAACAAACAGTATTAAATAATAAGATGCCATTTTCTAAAAATTTGAAAGAGGAAAATATAGAGAAAGAGGGAACAAAAAAAATCACGTGAATCAAAGAGGATAGCAACTGGGGTTACCGAACAGGAAAAGAAAAAACCCGTTTAGATATTTCAATTGAAAACGTTTGGGTTTCCGAATTCTTGAAAAAATTTCTTGGTTACGTTGTTCGTTTCTTTTTGTTTGGTTTCTTTATTTATTTACTTTCAAAACCAAATAGAGAGAGAGAGAGAGAGAGAGAGTTTTCATTACCACAACGTTCAAATGGCGTCCGCGACCCTGTCACTTGTGGGTAGGTTTCGCTCCAAATTACCAAATAGCCTTTTGTGGGCGTTAGAACTGTAACGTGATATGCATTGCAATAGGAATCGTGTATTATTTGCCCAATTATTTATAGGGAATAACATCTGTCATTTTAAAGGAAGCTTTTATCATTTTAGATCCTAACCGTTGATTTTCGTCCATCAATGGTTATGATTTATTGGATCAAAATTATTAATTAATAATAAATTTGGCCCATTAAGTTTGACCCAATAGATTATAACCGTTGATGGATGAAAATCAACGGTTATGATCTAAAATGATATAAGTTTATATCCTTTAAAAGGATAGATGTTTTTCCCTTTTTTATATCGTGTATGATCAATCTTATCAAATCTAAGATACATAAATATAACAAAATATTTGGGAAGATTATACTTGTAATTAATTTTCATTTACAATCTTTTATAATTATATCTTAATCGTTAATTTTCATCAATTAACGGTTGCCATTTATTACGAATTAATGATTAATTAATAAATTTGATTTGAGAAAATCTTAATTTTTGATTGACGGAAGTCAATGGTTAAGATATGATTGTAATAAGTCATAAATGAAAATAGATTGTAAGTATAACATTCCCCTAAAATAATATAAAAATAATTAATATTATATAAATTTAAATTATAAAAAAGGATTTGTTACGATATGAAAGATCGTAAATATCTAATCGGAGATTGGTAATTTAATATTGGATCTGTTTGCCCTCTAATGTTACGATCTAATCAATTGTAAATGTCCAATCGGAGATTGGTGATTTAATATTGGATCTGTTTGCCCTCTCTCAGCTGTTATGGAATATTTCCATATCCTAACCACCTACCCAAGGATCCCTTAAAAGATAATTACCCAATTATCCTAACAATATAAAACAGTAAGACTGCTAAGGATAGAGTCTATATCTCAATAGAAAGGAAGTTGAATCCTACTACAGCTGGGAGATCTACACAAGCCCAAGAGGTAACCCTTATAAATAAGAGGTTAATTACACAGGCTGAAACCTTCTCCCTTATTGTCACTAACACACCCCACGCCTTGACTATGTCGTTATATTATAGTGCACAGTGATTCGCTTATCTTTAGGGTACCTCTCCTATAGGATAGAGGGCAAACATATCTATATCATCAATAGAACAGGAAGTTTATAGAAACAGATCCTATTAAATTACCAATCTCCGATTGAATATTTACGATCTGGTAACAGAGATCTACATAAATAACTAAAGTGCAAATTATTTATTCTCTTAGACTATCAGGTAACCCTTATTATTAGGATAATCATTTGGTTAAAATCTTGAAGTCTAATCCTTTCTCTCTTATTATGTGAGGTGTTATACCCACGATACATATCGTTGGGCTTGTAAATCGTTTCGTATCATATGAATTATATCTTATATCGTACCATACTGATAACTATGATATCTATATCTATACCATTTGCATATTTTTTTTAATCTATATTATCACAAAGGATATTATATTTTACTATTATATTCATTATTCAGAATTATTAATTTAACGATTAAAAGCATACAAATTATGAATTTCTTAATTTCTCAGTTATAATTTACTTTTAAACATTTTATCTATAAAAATAATATTAAATTAAATTTATCGATGTGTTAGAATTTATAACTGTCTTCAAATAGCCTTTATTTTATGGGAAAAGTATTTCTCCGATCCCGGAAATAAATTTATTTCCAGTGAGCTCAACACGACGTCGTTTTAGGGTTATAAAATTAAAAAATCATAATGATAAAGACTAATATAACTCTGCAATATATTATAATTATAAAAATACCTTGATTTTCGTCCCAAAACAACGTCGTTTTGAGCTCACCCGAGATAACTTATCTCCATTGACTAGAGAAATCCTTTGGCCTTATTTTATTTAATCTTTATATTTTAACAAAAATAAAAAAAAGTGAATTCATGCGGTAAAAGAAATATAAAGACATGTAAAAAAAAGAAATTAAAAAAAAGGTAAGCTTAAATTAATTTATATATGTCTATAGTTTTATCAATTTTTCAATTGAATTATGGGTTTTATAAGAGTTATGTTGTAGGAAAAGTGATTGTGTTATGTTATAGAGTTTCGTTTTACGTGCCAGAGTTTTTTTTTTTTTTACTGCAGGCCCCGCAAAATGTTGTGTATGTAGGAAATTTTTTGTAGTCATGTTAAATGAAAGATGATAAACCCTTTAATTATATATGTCTATAGTTTTATAATTTACTTAAAATTTTAAATAAATTATAAGAACCCATAAAATTGTGATTATAATGAATAAGTTAACGAGTTTAACAAAAAAAACTCTTTAATTTATTAAAAGTTAAGCAATTTTAACATCATCGATTATTAAAAACTTAAATTATAATTTTTCAGAGATCTAAAAAGTTAATTATAAGTTTTTAAAACATAAAAAATTTAAAAATTAATAAAACTATGACGACATACGTTGTAATTTAACCAAAGATTAATTTTATGTGATTGGTCTTTGATAACGGTGGGGAAATACTTTTTATAAAATCATTTGAAACTTTATTTTTTTAGTGTAAAAAACATTTAAAAATTTGCATGTGCATAATAGAGTTTTTCCATTAGGCGAATGACGAGTATGCCCCAACATGCGCCGCAGAGCAGTTCAACTGGATCTGACTTTTTAAGCACATTGAACTGGTCAAAGTCGCCCCTGAATCAGGACCGTTTATTTTCAATTTAAAGAGAAAAAAAATGAAAGAGAGGACATTAATAATCACAAACGACGGCATTTCAAGTTAGGTGCAGTGTAGGTGTAAGGTGTATAATTAGAGAGAGAACCAAATGACAGTTTTGTAAACAAGCAACGGCCACCGCAATATAGGGTAGCGTCCACTCGATCTTTTGTAGCTTTTATTATATGCTTGAGCTGGACGACATTGGGCTTTTACACCACGTGCTCTTTCCTCATCTCCTCAATCAATAATCTATTTCTTTATTTTTCTTAATACAGCTTTTACATTTATTAAAAAACTGTACCTAATAAACAAAAACATATAAACGATTTATTTCTAGTTACATATTCAATCTCTGATTATATTTTTCTTCTAAAACAAACAATCTTTCAACTGGAGGTTCAGAGTGTGGTGTTGCAGTTTGGTAATTTTTTTTTGTCAACAGTGGCACTTTGGTCACTATTCCAACTTTTAAGTTGTCTAGCAAAAAATCTATTTACAATCAACAAAAGGAAGAGTGGAATTCAATGCAAACGATTATTACTTCATGAGATACAATATTGGAAATATTGATAGAAGTTTGCTCCCCTAAATGCCTGTCCCAACCCTTTGGAATTTTTATGTAACAAAAATAAATTTGTTACTTACACTCGGGTAATCGATGAAAAAACATTTACCATTTAGATTGTAAGGTCTTAACATTATATAAAATATATTTATAAACAAGTTTCATTATTACTCGTGTTTGTTTTTCCAACCCGATGAGGTGGTTCCTCGAGGCTTGAAAATTGAAATACTATAGTTATCTATAATAAAAAAGAATATAATAATGCATTTTATTTACAAATGAATTTTTGTATAAAACTTGCTTCAAATTCTCTCTTGTATTATAAATCATTCTCTCTTGTATGTGAGGATTTAGATTAAATTTTTTTCAATTCTATGATTAAATTGTTTCAAAACCAAACCAGGTAAGGCATATTCTTGATCACCTTCTGTAGGAGTACCAACTTTAACAAATTAAACTTTAGAAAACAAAAGCATAGGCAGCCTTTCTGTCAAATGTTAGCGAATCATATTCATCTATGATATAATCAAGAAAATGAGATATTCTTGTCTTAACTACTAACAAAATGGTGTGCCTCTGGACACATTGTAATAATATAATGCCTAAAGTCCTAATCGTAACTACTGTGACAACATTCTTGTGTCCAAAATCCTTTTCACCACATCTCCTACAAAAGAATCAAAGCAAGATGAGAAGCAACCTCTAATCAGACTTGTTTGTCCACTAGCCATTAGTTCAACGTGGGGACAGACGGATGGTGGAGGCACAGTGCAAACTTCACTCTTCTAGTGCTCAAGACCACATGCTGCGAGTATGGTATGCGTAGAACTCCTTGCAATCTCCTTGAAGGTACTATAACCTGAATCAATACATAAAAGACATTTAGAAGAATTCGATAACAGTGATCAAAAAGCAAATAAATGGAACCACAAAGCAATTTCCCCGTTAAAAGAAATCATCATGGAAAGTGGAAACGTATTCCATTGTTTGATTGGAAGTGGATTAACACACACACATGGGTGCCTCTGTGAAGGTTCTCTTCACATGACTGGATGAATGATGATGAACCATGCTCTAACCCTCCCTTGTCCCTTGCTATACGAGGAAGGGGAAATTGAAGAAATAAACTATCTCTGGCTGATGGAAGAAAAACTACTCTTACCTAGATCAATATCTCGAGACAAGCTCTTCAGGTGGCTTTTAACCATTGACTGCAACTGCTCCTTTGCAATGTGGAAATTACTCTCTTATTTGAAAGCAGGGGTTAAATTACCATCAGTGACAATGTTGGGTCTACTGCTGAACTGATAATCTGATATGGTGGGTGTCCCCGCAAGTCCAGGCCATAGCATCCCATTCACAGGCCTGTTGACAAACATAGTTGAATCCTGAACCACTGACATTTCTGCATTGCTTATGGAGAAGGGATCTCCATTCTGCATCAATGGAGAGGTATTGTTGCATAATCTCTCCTCAAAGAATGTGTCATATGATGTTCCCACTTCCTGTGTCCTTGTATGTTGAGTGGCTGGTTCCCTAGTTTGATCAATTTGAGAACTATATAAGTTACTCATTGAACCGGTAGCTGAAATACCATTAGTTCTGCCAGTTGGAGAAGTCATTCTATCTATTGAATGTAGCCGATGAATTTGATGATGGTGTACCCAGCGTCTCTCTGATAAAGTTGGTGCCCCTCCTCCAGATATAGGAAGGCCTCCTTAAAAAAAACAAGAAGGCTTTGGGTTGTCACCCTGGATCAGCCACACGTTCTTGTACCTGGGAGCTTGAAGATCCCAAAGCAACTTGTCTACAACCATCACAATACCAATTACCTTCAGGTACTTCCAGACCCAAACCAACACAATAAGTGTGTGCAGGGGAATCACAGATATCACAGAGTAACATGACTTCATCATCTCCGCCTTCATTGCACTCTAGACAAATAACATTCTCATATGGATCAATGTAGCTCCTGAGTTCTTCTTCGGAGGGCTGATAAACCTGCACATGAAATCAAAACATTTTCACCAGGTGTAACCAACTGAAGAAGGTGCAAAACCATGAGCAAAAAGTCAAAAATTACCAAAAGAAAAATTCAAATACCTGATCACGTTCTGGCACTTGTATCACCATTTCTCTCAAGTCGATCCCCGCCGTTGATTGTGCAGGCTCACTGATTGTTTTGAATCTCTGCTTACACAAAGGGCAACGAGATTCCACCTTCGACCACTCCATAATGCAAGCAAAGCAAAAATAGTGAGTGCAACAATTTAGTACCCCCCTTACTCTTCCTTTATTTTCCTCAGACAGACAAATTCCACACACCTGCTTTCCCACCTCACTTTTTAAGTCCTCTACCTTTTCTTTACCCTTACTTCGTTTAGATTCCTCTATCTTTTCCTTACCCTTCCGGCCCGGGGGTTTCTGTTGCTGATGTGGAACTTCATGTACTCCAACCTCCTCATTTTTCACTAGAAGGGAAGAACTCCTCAAGTTCCTTCTTAAATTTCTACACAATTCCTCGCCTTCTCTCAACTGCTCTCTCTCTTCTTCAGAGATAGTAAACTCATAATCAGATGATCCAGACAAACTATCAGAATTGGAATTGTAATCTTCAAGAAGTCTTCTCCTTTTCCGACCTGGTTTTTTCCTACTCTTTGTCCTGATGGTTGGGCCGTTATCTATAAAATCATCTGCATTTTCACATTGCACTTTCCTCATTAATCCACCATTCTTTCTTCTTTTCTTTCTCAAAGGCTTCTTTGAAGCTCTAGATCTCCTCCTTTTCCTACCTCTGGTAGAAGTCACAGAAGCCTTTCTCTGCAAAACCTTCTTGCCCATTTTTATGGCATTATTTTTCCTTTTTTTCCCCCTTGTTTCTTCTTCCTCGTCTGAGTAATCTTCCTCCTCTATTGTAAATTCCTCATCGTCATCAAAATTGAAATCCTCATTCCAATCCTCATCCTCATCCTCATCCTCATCCTCATCCTCGTCCTCGTCCTCATCCTCATCTCCATCTTCTTCTTTTTCTTGTTCTTCTTGTTCTGCATATGTAATCCTTTGCCTCTTCCGTGAGGTTTTACTTGCAATTTTCCGCCGACCACAAATGCCATTTTTGGCCTTTGATCTATTGAATTTCCTCACTCGTTGAATTTCCTCATTCTCTTCAGGAAAACCACCAAAACTCTCCTCGGATGCGCATCCATCTAAAGAAGAGATATCCTCCTCTGGACAATCAGACATATCTCCGGCATCATCTGAAACCACATAATCTTCATCAGAACCACCTTCCTTTGACCGAACCTTTTTCCTGAAATTGCGTTTGCCACTAACCTTTCCTCCCCTTGCCATCTGTTCTCACACAAAAACAGAGAGCAATGTTACCAAAAAAAAAAACAGAGAGCAAACCCCCATTCAAGGGCATAAAGCGTCAAAACTTCTCAGAACAACAAAAACACATGAAATCAAATCATATCATTATTCTTCCATCCAAAGGTTCCCCTTTAAGCTCAGATTTATTCATAATTAATAACGAAGTAAACAACAACGAAGTAAAGATCAGATTTAGCAATTAGCACAAACATGGGAGGAATTAATTACAGAGATCCTATGATTAGTTTGGTCATAAATGATGAGAGAATTATGCCACCAAAGCAAAACAAACAGTGGCGAAAAAGAAATTAAATAATAAGATGCCATTTTCTAAAAATTTGAACGGATGAAAGAGGAGACTCTGGTTCAATATAGAGAAAGAGGGAACAAAAAAAATCACGTGAATCAAAGAGGATAGCAACTGGGGTTACCGAACAGGAAAAGAAAAAACCCGTTTAGATATTTCAATTGAAAACGTTTGGGTTTCCGAATTCTTGAAAAATTTTCTTGGTTACGTTGTTCGTTTCTTTTTGTTTGGTTTCTTTATTTATTTACTTTCAAAACCAAATAGAGAGAGAGAGAGAGAGAGAGAGAGAGAGAGAGAGATTACCACAACGTTCATTCCGCGACAACGTTCAAATGGCGTCCGCGACCCTGTCACTTGTGTAGGTTTCGCTCCAAATTACCAAATAGCCTTTTGTGGGCGTTAGAACTGTAACGTGATATGCATTGCAATAGGAATCGTGTATTATTTGCCCAATTATTTATAGGGAATAACATCTGTCATTTTAAAGGAAGCTTTTATCATTTTAGATCCTAACCGTTGATTTTCGTCCATCAATGGTTATGATTTATTGGATCAAAATTATTAATTAATAATAAATTTGGCCCATTAAGTTTGACCCAATAGATTATAACCGTTGATGGATGAAAATCAACGGTTATGATCTAAAATGATATAAGTTTATATCCTTTAAAAGGATAGATGTTTTTCCCTTTTTTATATCGTGTATGATCAATCTTATCAAATCTAAGATACATAAATATAACAAAATATTTGGGAAGATTATACTTGTAATTAATTTTCATTTACAATCTTTTATAATTATATCTTAATCGTTAATTTTCATCAATTAACGGTTGCCATTTATTACGAATTAATGATTAATTAATAAATTTGATTTGAGAAAATCTTAATTTTTGATTGACGGAAGTCAATGGTTAAGATATGATTGTAATAAGTCATAAATGAAAATAGATTGTAAGTATAACATTCCCCTAAAATAATATAAAAATAATTAATATCATATAAATTTAAATTATAAAAAAGGATTTGTTACGATATGAAAGATCGTAAATATCTAATCGGAGATTGGTAATTTAATATTGGATCTGTTTGCCCTCTAATGTTACGATCTAATCAATTGTAAATGTCCAATCGGAGATTGGTGATTTAATATTGGATCTGTTTGCCCTCTCTCAGCTGTTATGGAATATTTCCATATCCTAACCACCTACCCAAGGATCCCTTAAAAGATAATTACCCAATTATCCTAACAATATAAAACAGTAAGACTGCTAAGGATAGAGTCTATATCTCAATAGAAAGGAAGTTGAATCCTACTACAGCTGGGCACGTCCGTAGGGGACACCATGGGCTGCGCACACCCCCAATGAACCTAGGCTTTTGACACAACGTAGGGGACATCTTAAGCTTCAAAATGGCGTATGGCACGTCCCAATCGGACCACTATGGAGAGAGATACGCTCCTCCAAAGTTCACCCAAAAACTGCCAATTCTACAGAAAATTCGCCAGAGTTTCCTTTGTATTTCCAAGAATCCCCAAATTTTCATAACCTGTTTAACACTACTATTACACCTGAAATCCAGCAAAATCCAATGGGTGGCACACACAAGGTCCAACAACGCCTTGGGGCACTTACAACCCAATCCAATAAACACTTAAAACATAAACATTTTCATGCATAAACCATAATGCAAGTAATCATAAACCTACAATGGGCCTAAAGCCCTTCCATCACATTACATACATCCATGGTACATTTACAATACTGGATTACATTTACATTTCCAACTTTAACTTTAAACTACAAATATTTCATATTACAACATCACTTGCCAAATACATACATAACTAAAATGACATAAACTAAACTTAGCCAAAATAACATGAACATAATGCTAATGGACTCCTCCTACATACATATACATGTTCATGCTCTAAGTCTAGCCTGGGCCAAATGGCCACCAAAAAGTACACTATACACCACCGCTCCACTCGTCATCACGCGGGCTTCTTGCCCGCTGCTCCGTGTCCACTGGTACATCCTGAAATAAATGCCCCGAGACGGGGTGAGATATACGGATATATCTCAGTAACCAAGAGGTTCTGGAGAAAACTCCACCCAATGGTTCACTTCGATGTATACAAATAGCATAAAAACAACACCACTGTTATAAAACGGGATAAAGCAAGGGATTTAGAGAAAGGGGGATATATCAGAACAACTACGACATGCGGGATGGTAGCTACCAATACCACGCCATGTCCTCGGCTATACGCCTATGGGTACTACCCCTGGCGTGTTCATAGAACAACCCACCAAGGTACCCCTTCCAACCATATACACCCGAGATAACCTAGTGTGCTCCTATCCGGATAACACACCACGACCCTGGGTCAACTGGAACTCCCTCTCGGAGACCTATCCAGTGGCAGTCCGGAAACACTTGCCCGAAGGCTAAAAAATATCTACTGGCCAGAGATCTGGTACATAAGTACCCACTGTGATAATGCACATGCATGCTCATGCTGTTCTACACTACTCATACACACTTCCTACCATTGCCATCAACTAGCAAGGTGGAACACAAAAAGGGGAACAAGCCCCAGTACCAAGAGGTTACCTTTCTTTCTTTCTTTTTACTAAGCTCCGCAGACTCCACTTGCAGCGCTTAACAGGGAACGCCTACAAAGAGGACAATTCCCCCCAATTAGAACTTCGAATCCACTCATGAATTTCAACGTACATTTGTAAACCACAACACTTACCTCAATCCACTTGATCCAGGACCAAGGGCAATCCACTGTTTCACTGTTCCAAGTCTATGTCCACGTACGGCAACCTGTACAACCATGCACGACCGTCAGTTTCAGTCACAATACGTCGAAACGCAAAAACGTCAAATTTCCTCCTCTCTCCCCCCTAAGGTTCGGCCATGCAAGGGTTAATTTAGGTTTTATTTTTCTAAATTTTCTTTCTCATTTTATTTCACTTACTTAGGTTACCCAAAGGCTAGTTCAATCGCCGTTTTACGGTTTTACGACTTTTTCGCAACGTTTTGCGAATTATTACACTTTAGGCACATTTTGCCACTTTCAACACTTATCATTTTTACATTGATTCTTCCACATGCCAATCACCACACAACCCATCTAATAACTTTTCCATCACACAACACAACACCAAAGTGTTCTAACACATCCATTTGCTCAATTGTACATAAATGGCCTAATCTTGGTTAGTCCAAACCAAGGATTTCCACTCAATTCCTATGGCCCACAACTCACATAATCACTTCCTAACATCATATAATCACACTACAATTCACTATACCACACATTAACACAAAACTCAAAAATTCCATTTCATGCATCAATTTTTCCCTAAGTTAAAAATCCATTTTTTTCGCTTAAAATTTTCATTGCATTTCTAGCATTAATACATCATTCTAAGACATTATCATCTAATAGACATTTTCCATTTGAGCTCTCTAACACAACATATCACAAAATCCCTCTTTAGGGTCCATAATCCAAATTCAAAAATCAACCAATGAAATGTTGAAATAACTCACCCAATTGAACGGTATAAGGCTCCACCTAAGTATACTCCACCATTGGAGCATTTAAAATCAACATGATCACCCTTTTCTTCTTGCAAACCGCGGCCTAAATGGGCATGGATCTCCTCACACACTCAATTTCAAGGCTAACCAAGGCTACCAATGGGTTTAGGAGGTGTTTTCCATCAAGATTCAACACAAACTTTGTTGGATTTGGTGGATTATTGCTTGGTTTAGGGGAGGGGGAAAAATCTACACAAGAGGGAAGAAAGGGGGGCTGTGTGCGCAAGGGAAGAGAGAGAAATGGTGAGGGTGAGGGTGATGAATAGTGGCTTTAAGTGATTTTTAAGTGGAAACGGGTCCCACGCGATTTAAAACTCACCCGAATTTCCCTCCGATCATCACTAAAATTCACAATTTAAAAACCTAATGAGAAATTATAATTTTTTTATCTTAACAAAATCCTTTAATTTTAATCATTCAGATAAACTTTGGAGCTTTCCGGTTGTTCGGAAAAACACTACTTTAAGGTACAGCGCGCTCCGTTGACAAACTTCCACAAATTGACTTAAATCCCTCAAATATTATCAGAAATCATATTTCCTATTTCTATGGACCATTTAAATTCAATATTTGAAACCTAGAGCTCAAAATTCCACTGGCACGTTTTACGGTGCAATCTGACTGCGGTATTTTTACCCGCGAAAAACACTATTCACTGATTTTTCTGAAACTTGCCTATCCACTCAATTTTTCGTTCTGAATCCATTTCCAGGCTTATTTTTATCATCTGAGACCTCCTGCTCAATTTTTACCTTCCTAGGGTTGCGTGTTGGCTAATTACCGTTTTGCCCTTTCTTTGTATTTTGGTCTATTCTTTGGGATTTTCACTAATCCTTCACTTAATTTCTCACTTAACACTTTAATTACTTATTTTAGAATTGTGAGGTGTTATAATCACCCCACCTTTTAGAATTTTGTCCGCAAAATTAATCCATACCTGTCCACTAACTCAGGATATAGTCGGAGAATCTCCTCCTCCCGCTCCCAAGTAGCTTCCTCAGGTGTACGCCCTTCCCACTGAATCTTTAACATCGGTATCACTTTGCTTCTGAGCTTCTTTTCACTGCGGTCAAGGACCTCAATAGGACCTATAGGCATCTTTAAGTTCTCTTTAATTTCAATCTCGTCCGGTATCACCACATGTGATTCATCCGGAATGTAACGCCGCAGCTGTGATACATGAAAAACATCGTGCAGATTTGACAACTGTGGGGGCAAGGCAAGCTGATAGGCCACTGGTCCAACTCTTTTCATTACTTGATACGGCCCAATAAAACGGGGACTCAGCTTCCTCACGCCCAGTGCACGCCCAACACCAGTAACTGGAGATAACCGTACAAACACATGATCACCTTCATCAAATTCCAGCGGTCTGTGTCTATTATCATAATAACTTTTCTGCCGATTCTGTGCCTGTTTAAGCTTTTCCCTGATCATTTCTATCTGTGCCGTAGTTTCTTGCACAAAATCCGGCCCAAATCTCTCTTTATCACCAACCTCTGTCCAACAAGTAGGAGTGCGACATCTCCGCCCATACAATGCCTCATATGGTGCCATACCCAAACTGGAGTGAAAGCTATTATTATACGAAAATTCCACCAGTGATAAATATCTATCCCAAGCAGTACCCTGCTCAAGTGAGCAAGCTCTCAACATATCCTCTAATGTCTGTATGGTCCTCTCAGTCTGACCATCAGTCTGCGGGTGATACGCAGTGCTCAGCCGAAGCTGAGTGCCAAAAGCCTGCTGTAAGGCTCCCCAAAAACGAGAAGTAAATTTCGGATCCCGATCGCTAACAATGCTAACCGGTACTCCATGGAGTCTTACAATCTCTTTCACATATAACTTTGCTAATTTCTCCGTAGAGAAGTCCACTCGCACTGGCAGAAAATGTGCAGACTTCGTGAGCCTGTCCACTATTACCCAAATTGAATCGTGTCCGGCCTGAGTCCGAGGCAAACCAACAACAAAATCCATCGAGATGCTCTCCCACTTCCACTCTGGTATATCCAACGGCTGAAGTAACCCTGCTGGTTTCTGATGTTCTATCTTAACTTTCTGACAAATCAAACACCTTGATACATACTCGGCTACATCCTTTTTCATCCCCGGCCACCAGAACTTGGTTTTCAAGTCTTGATACATCTTTGTGGCACCCGGGTGTACAGCATACTGACCCTTATGGGCCTCAGTCATTACTTCTTCGGCTAATTCTTTAGGCACAACTATCCTGCCCTGGTACATTAACAATCCTTGTTCATTTAATGCTATACCATTCTGTCCTTTCAGATACTTGCTGCTATCATTTAGAATCTGTTTCTCTCTAATCCTCCCATACAATTCATTCTCAACCTGTAACCCTCTGAATTCTTCAACACTTCCTATGAAAACATCCACCAATTTCAAGTCACGGAACTGTTCTATTAAATCATGATCCCACAGCATTAACTGGGACACACTTACAGACTTTCTACTCAATGCATCTGCTACCACATTAGCTTTTCCCGGATGGTATTTCAACTCAAAGTCATAATCCTTTAAAAATTCAACCCATCTCCGCTGTCTCATATTCAATTCTTTCTGATCAAACAAATACTTTAGGCTCTTGTGATCACTGAACACAGCAAATTTCATCCCATACAGAAAATGCCTCCAGATTTTTAAGGCAAACACTATTGCAGCAAGCTCCAAATCGTGCGTCGGATAATTCTCTTCATGCGGCTTTAACTGTCTTGAAGCATAAGCAACCACTCTTTTCTCTTGCATTAGTACACACCCCAAACCTCTCTTGGACGCATCACAGTATAATTCAAATTCACCCTCCGGGTCGGGGAGTGTCAACACTGGAGCCGTAGTCAACTTCTCTTTAAGTTTCAAAAAACATTTTTCACATTCCTGAGTCCACACAAACGGAGTATCTTTTCGTGTTAATCGGGTCAATGGTAGCACCATTGTGGAAAACCCCTCAATAAATCGTCGATAATACCCAGCCAGACCCAGAAAGCTTCGAATCTCTGTAACAGTTTTCGGTCGTTCCCAGTCCATAACGGCCTCAATCTTATTCGGGTCCACAGCAACTCCTCTTTCAGAAATAACATGACCTAAAAATTGCACCTCAGATAACCAAAATTCACACTTTGACGGCTTCGCATACAACTTTTTATCTTTTAGTACCTGTAACACCGTCCTCAAATGCTCCGTATGCTCCTCCTTGCTCTTAGAATAAATCAAAATATCATCGATGAATACAATAACGAACTGATCCAAATACGGCTTGAAAATACGATTCATATAGTCCATGAACACCGCCGGGGCGTTAGTAAGCCCAAAAGGAATAACCTGATACTCGTAGTGTCCATATCTAGAACGAAATGCCGTCTTAGGCACATCCTCCGGTTTAATCCGAATTTGATGGTATCCGGACCGGAGATCAATCTTTGAAAATACACAGGCACCTCTCAACTGATCCAACAAGTCATCAATACGCGGCAATGGGTACCTGTTCTTGACCGTCACTTTATTTAATTGCCGATAGTCGGTGCACAATCTCATGGTTCCATCCTTCTTTTTCACAAATATTACCGGTGCTCCCCACGGAGACACACTAGGTCTGATGAAATCCTTTGCAGACAACTCCTCTATATGTTTCTTCAACTCTGCCAACTCTAATGGCGACATCCGATATGGAGCCAAGGAAATAGGCCCCACACCCGGCAACAACTCAATCGAGAACTCAATCTCCCTCTCAGGTGGAAATTCCGGTATCTCATCAGGGAACACATCCGCAAACTCATTAACCACCGGAATCGTAGAAATCTCAATCTCCTTACCACCCACTAATCCACCCAAGAAAATATAACCCTGATCCCCAGCCTTCAAGGCTTTAACAGCTTGACACATAGACAGAAAAGGAGACGGACCCACCGAGGGTCTCTCGTGTGCAAGTATCAACCTCTTCCCGCAACAATCAATCATTGCGCAGTTTTGAGATAGCCAATCCATACCCAATATCAAATTAACAGAGGCCAGGGGCAAGATAATTAAATCAATAGTGTAACCCCTGCCTTCAAAGGTAAATCCAACTTCTTTACAGACAAAGGAGGAATCACTAACCTCTCCCGTAGCAGTTGTAATACGCATAGGGGGAAACATCCGTGACACTTTCAATCCCAATCCTTTTGCAACATACTCAGCCACAAATGAATGTGTCGCCCCCGAATCAAATAACACAGATAAATCAATATTTGAGATAAAAATTATACCTTTAACCAAATTGGGCGCCTTAGCAGTTTGCTGAACATTAGTAGTGTAGACACGCCCAACCGTAGGAGCAGATGGCAAGGCCTGCAGATTCGCAGCCTGCCCAGTATTACTGTTACAATTGTTGGCATAATGCCCAACCTTACCACATTTGAAACAAGCATTCGGGCTCACAGTACACGGCCCTTGATGAAACCTTTTACATTTATCACAGCGAGGGTTTGAACCCCTATCATTGAAACCACTTCTTTGACCACCACCTCTTTTAAACTGACCTGGAGGCTGCCTTACCTGCAACCCCCTTCCCCTGTTATTGTTCTGATAGTAGCCACCCCTGTTGTTATTATTACCAGAAGGACCAGATGTCCTTGGAGGACCAGACTTTGGATAACGGTTGTAAACACTTTCAACCCGTTTGCACTGGGTCACCAGATCTGCAAAATTTCTCACAGCAGTATTTGACATCCTCTTTGAAATTTTCTCATTAAGACCTCTCTGAAACTTGGCAGCTAAAAACTCTGTAGTCGGCATTACACCCCCATAATTAGCAAATTTGACTAACTCATTGAATTTCGACACATAGGCCTCCACTGTCATGGTACCCTGTACCAATTTCTCAAATTCCCCCTGTTTGACCTCTCTAACATCACTGGGAAAGTATTCCTCATGAAACAGCCGCTCAAATAAAGCCCAGGTAATTTCTTCACCCTGAATAACAAATGGCTGAGATGTAGTATACCACCACTCGTGTGCATCTCCCTCGAGCATATAGACAGAATATAGCAACCTCTGGGGGTCCTGACACCCCATAACCTGAAATATCTTATCCATCCCTCTTAACCATGTAGTCACTACCTTCGGGTCCCTCGACCCCTGAAATGATGGCGGTTTATGTTTCCGGAAGGAAATGAGCCTCTGCTCATCAGTGCCAGCAGCACCCTGTATCAAAACACTCTGCCCAGCAGCACCAGATGTCTGAGCAACAGAAGAAGGATCTACAGTAGGATTTGGAATATATGTAGGATCAGTAGTGTGGTGACTAGCCTCGCCAGAATGACGACTAGCACCACTCCCCTCCTGCTGAGGAGTAACAGATGGCGTACGGGTAGCAGTCTCCGTGGCAGTATGTGGAGGTGAATTATCTCCCCTGTTCCGAGCCCTCTCTGCTCTTAACTCATTCATAAAAGCATGCATCATATCTTGGTTATTTTTCATCAGAGTCTCAGTCATATTTCTATTTAAAGCTGCCTCCTCCTACAGAGCTGTCATAGCTGCAGTAAGAGGATCCTGTGCAGTCGCACGACCTGCACCCCTAGCTCCACGGCGACCCCGTGCCCTACTCATGATATCTGCACATGTAACACAAAGGAATGGGTTGATCAGACTCACACTGAGGAATTACCTGTGCAGTAATCATAAGCAGTTCACAGATAGCTATGCAGCACAAGATGCAGTTATACCCTATCAGAGTTCCCTAACAAAACTGCTCTGATACCATAAAATGTAACAGCCCGTTACGTACCGGTATTGTTAACATTAATTATGATATTAAGCGCAGTTACAATCACAGCAGTTCATTTATAAAAATGAGAATAAACTTTTTCCGATTATTACGCGAACAGTAAAAGTATAAAAAGCGTAATAATAAAAAGCTGTGACCGTAACTGAAACACTAGCGGAAGACTTTCTTAACTATTTATACACTTTATTTTATTACCTACAAGATACTAAGGGGTTCCCATAAACCCACTTAGCCAATTCCTCACTTTTACGTTTTTACCACTTAACTGGACTTGCTAATTGTTTTTCTACGAACACAAAATAAAAATCCGAACTTAAACTCCAGGTTATCTTTTTTCCTTATTCAATTACCTTTCTAACAAGCTACCACACACTCGATTCCGAGCTCGTGGGCTCCGGTTATCGCCGTTTGAAGTTGGACAAACAACATTGCCTACCAACTCCGAAACAGTCTAAAAACGTCCAAACTTCACGGAATAAACTGCACCTAACCACAAGGACACTGCCTCTCAAAATTTTACACCATAAACTAGACACCTCAAACTTCGATTTGATATATCGTACGCTTAATTTGACCAAGTAACGAAGCGGGAATTAATTTCCCAACACAGACCCGAATCTGCCCACTGGTGCTGGCCAGAAACAGGGCAGTGTGTGACAACAGCCCCCATGGGCTGCGCACACCACCAATGAACCTAGGCTTTTGACACAACGTAGGGGACATCTTAAGCTTCAAAATGGCATATGGCACGTCCCAATCGGACCACTATGGAGAGAGATACGCTCCTCCAAAGTTCACCCAAAAACTGCCAATTCTACAGAAAATTCGCCAGAGTTTCCTTTGTATTTCCAAGAATCCCCAAATTTTCATAACCTGTTTAACACTACTATTACACCTGAAATCCAGCAAAATCCAATGGGTGGCACACACAAGGTCCAACAACGCCTTGGGGCACTTACAACCCAATCCAATAAACACTTAAAACATAAACATTTTCATGCATAAACCATAATGCAAGTAATCATAAACCTACAATGGGCCTAAAGCCCTTCCATCACATTACATACATCCATGGTACATTTACAATACTAGATTACATTTACATTTCCAACTTTAACTTTAAACTACAAATATTTCATATTACAACATCACTTGCCAAATACATACATAACTAAAATGACATGAAACTAAACTTAGCCAAAATAACATGAACATAATGCTAATGGACTCCTCCTACATACATATACATGTTCATGCTCTAAGTCTAGCCTGGGCCAAATGGCCACCAAAAAGTACACTATACACCACCGCTCCACTCGTCATCACGCGGGCTTCTTGCCCGCTGCTCCGTGTCCACTGGTACATCCTGAAATAAATGCCCCGAGACGGGGTGAGATATACGGATATATCTCAGTAACCAAGAGGTTCTGGAGAAAACTCCACCCAATGGTTCACTTCGATGTATACAAATAGCATAAAAACAACACCACTGTTATAAAACGGGATAAAGCAAGGGATTTAGAGAAAGGGGGGATATATCAGAACAACTACGACATGCGGGATGGTAGCTACCAATACCACGCCATGTCCTCGGCTATACGCCTATGGGTACTACCCCTGGCGTGTTCATAGAACAACCCACCAAGGTACCCCTTCCAACCATATACACCCGAGACAACCTAGTGTGCTCCTATCCGGATAACACACCACGACCCTGGGTCAACTGGAACTCCCTCTCGGAGACCTATCCAGTGGCAGTCCGGAAACACTTGCCCGAAGGCTAAAAATATCTACTGGCCAGAGATCTGGTACATAAGTACCCACTGTGATAATGCACATGCATGCTCATGCTGTTCTACACTACTCATACACACTTCCTACCATTGCCATCAACTAGCAAGGTGGAACACAAAAAGGGGAACAAGCCCCAGTACCAAGAGGTTACCTTTCTTTCTTTCTTTTTACTAAGCTCCGCAGACTCCACTTGCAGCGCTTAACAGGGAACGCCTACAAAGAGGACAATTCCCCCCAATTAGAACTTCGAATCCACTCATGAATTTCAACGTACATTTGTAAACCACAACACTTACCTCAATCCACTTGATCCAGGACCAAGGGCAATCCACTGTTTCACTGTTCCAAGTCTATGTCCACGTACGGCAACCTGTACAACCATGCACGACCGTCAGTTTCAGTCACAATACGTCGAAACGCAAAAACGTCAAATTTCCTCCTCTCTCCCCCCTAAGGTTCGGCCATGCAAGGGTTAATTTAGGTTTTATTTTTCTAAATTTTCTTTCTCATTTTATTTCACTTACTTAGGTTACCCAAAGGCTAGTTCAATCGCCGTTTTACGGTTTTACGACTTTTTCGCAACGTTTTGCGAATTATTACACTTTAGGCACATTTTGCCACTTTCAACACTTATCATTTTTACATTGATTCTTCCACATGCCAATCACCACACAACCCATCTAATAACTTTTCCATCACACAACACAACACCAAAGTGTTCTAACACATCCATTTGCTCAATTGTACATAAATGGCCTAATCTTGGTTAGTCCAAACCAAGGATTTCCACTCAATTCCTATGGCCCACAACTCACATAATCACTTCCTAACATCATATAATCACACTACAATTCACTATACCACACATTAACACAAAACTCAAAAATTCCATTTCATGCATCAATTTTTCCCTAAGTTAAAAATCCATTTTTTTCGCTTAAAATTTTCATTGCATTTCTAGCATTAATACATCATTCTAAGACATTATCATCTAATAGACATTTTCCATTTGAGCTCTCTAACACAACATATCACAAAATCCCTCTTTAGGGTCCATAATCCAAATTCAAAAATCAACCAATGAAATGTTGAAATAACTCACCCAATTGAACGGTATATGGCTCCACCTAAGTATACTCCACCATTGGAGCATTTAAAATCAACATGATCACCCTTTTCTTCTTGCAAACCGCGGCCTAAATGGGCATGGATCTCCTCACACACTCAATTTCAAGGCTAACCAAGGCTACCAATGGGTTTAGGAGGTGTTTTCCATCAAGATTCAACACAAACTTTGTTGGATTTGGTGGATTATTGCTTGGTTTAGGGGAGGGGGAAAAATCTGCGTAAAAGGGAAGAAAGGGGGGCTGTGTGCGCAAGGGAAGAGAGAGAAATGGTGAGGGTGAGGGTGATGAATAGTGGCTTTAAGTGATTTTTAAGGGGAAACGGGTCCCACGCGATTTAAAACTCACCCGAATTTCCCTCCGATCATCACTAAAATTCACAATTTAAAAACCTAATGAGAAATTATAATTTTTTTATCTTAACAAAATCCTTTAATTTTAATCATTCAGATAAACTTTGGAGCTTTCCGGTTGTTCGGAAAAACACTGCTTTAAGGTACAGCGCGCTCCGTTGACAAACTTCCACAAATTGACTTAAATCCCTCAAATATTATCAGAAATCATATTTCCTATTTCTATGGACCATTTAAATTCAATATTTGAAACCTAGAGCTCAAAATTCCACTGGCACGTTTTACGGTGCAATCTGACTGCGGTATTTTTACCCGCGAAAAACACTATTCACTGATTTTTCTGAAACTTGCCTATCCACTCAATTTTTCGTTCTGAATCCATTTCCAGGCTTATTTTTATCATCTGAGACCTCCTGCTCAATTTTTACCTTCCTAGGGTTGCGTGTTGGCTAATTACCGTTTTGCCCTTTCTTTGTATTTTGGTCTATTCTTTGGGATTTTCACTAATCCTTCACTTAATTTCTCACTTAACACTTTAATTACTTATTTTAGAATTGTGAGGTGTTATACAATCTTTTATAATTATATCTTAATCGTTAATTTTCATCAATTAACGGTTGCCATTTATTACGAATTAATGATTAATTAATAAATTTGATTTGAGAAAATCTTAATTTTTGATTGACGGAAGTCAATGGTTAAGATATGATTGTAATAAGTCATAAATGAAAATAGATTGTAAGTATAACATTCCCCTAAAATAATATAAAAATAATTAATATTATATAAATTTAAATTATAAAAAAGGATTTGTTACGATATGAAAGATCGTAAATATCTAATCGGAGATTGGTAATTTAATATTGGATCTGTTTGCCCTCTAATGTTACGATCTAATCAATTGTAAATGTCCAATCGGAGATTGGTGATTTAATATTGGATCTGTTTGCCCTCTCTCAGCTGTTATGGAATATTTCCATATCCTAACCACCTACCCAAGGATCCCTTAAAAGATAATTACCCAATTATCCTAACAATATAAAACAGTAAGACTGCTAAGGATAGAGTCTATATCTCAATAGAAAGGAAGTTGAATCCTACTACAGCTGGGAGATCTACACAAGCCCAAGAGGTAACCCTTATAAATAAGAGGTTAAAGACCCCAGGTACACAGGCTGAAACCTTCTCCCTTAGCTTGTCACTATGGACACACCCCACGCCTTGACTATGTCGTTATATTATAGTGCACAGTGATTCGCTTATCTTTAGGGTACCTCTCCTATAGGTACCTGAGAGAGGGCAAACATATCCAATATTAAATCATCAATCTCAGATTGGACATTTACGATTGATCAGATCGTAACATTATAGGGCAAACAGATCCAATATTAAATTACCAATCTCCGATTTATTTACGATCTATCAGATCGTAACAGGATCCAATAAACAAAATACATAAATAACTAAAGTGAAAATTATTTATTCTCTTACTCATTAATCATTAAAAATAATATTATCACTATTACGACTATCAGCATTTATTAGTGACATAACTAATTCATCATCTTGATTATTAGGATAATCATTTGACTCATCTCTCTTTTCTTGTTCAACAATCTTGAAGTCTTCTTATCTTTTCTCTTATAGTTTTTTACTTTATTTTCCTTATTAATAATAATTTTTAAAACTTTTAAAATTTAAATCATAAATTAAATCTTCTTTAATTAAAAATTATAAATTTTGATTTAATTTTTGTATCGTATGATACACGATACAGATCGTATGATACACGATAGAGTATCATATCATTCGATACAAATCCATTTCTGATATATCCCACGATACATATCGTTGGGCTTGTAAATCGTTTCGTATCATATGAATTATATCTTATATCGTACCATACTGATAACTATGATATCTATATCTATACCATTTGCATATTTTTTTTAATCTATATTATCACAAAGGATATTATATTTTACTATTATATTCATTATTCAGAATTATTAATTTAACGATTAAAAGCATACAAATTATGAATTTCTTAATTTCTCAGTTATAATTTACTTTTAAACATTTTATCTATAAAAATAATATTAAATTAAATTTATCGATGTGTTAGAATTTATAACTGTCTTCAAATAGCCTTTATTTTATGGGAAAAGTATTTCTGCGATCCCAGAAATAAATTTATTTCCAGTGAGCTCAACACGACGTCGTTTTAGGGTTATAAAATTAAAAAATTCATAATGATAAAGACTAATATAACTCTGCAATATATTATAATTATAAAAATACCTTGATTTTCGTCCCAAAACAACGTCGTTTTGAGCTCACCCGAGATAACTTATCTCCATTGACTAGAGAAATCCTTTGGCCTTATTTTATTTAATCTTTATATTTTAACAAAAATAAAAAAAGTGAATTCATGCGGTAAAAGAAATATAAAGACATGTAAAAAAAAGAAATTAAAAAAAAGGTAAGCTTAAATTAATTTATATATGTCTATAGTTTTATCAATTTTTCAATTGAATTATGGGTTTTATAAGAGTTATGTTGTAGGAAAAGTGATTGTGTTATGTTATAGAGTTTCGTTTTACGTGCCAGAGTTTTTTTTTTTTTTGCTGCGGGCCCCGCAAAATGTTGTGTATGTAGGAAATTTTTTGTAGTCATGTTAAATGAAAGATGATAACCCCTTTAATTATATATGTCTATAGTTTTATAATTTACTTAAAATTTTAAATAAATTATAAGAACCCATAAAATTGTGATTATAATGAATAAGTTAACGAGTTTAACAAAAAAAACTCTTTAATTTATTAAAAGTTAAGCAATTTTAACATCATCGATTATTAAAAACTTAAATTATAATTTTTCAGAGATCTAAAAAGTTAATTATAAGTTTTTAAAACATAAAAAATTTAAAAATTAATAAAACTATGACGACATACGTTGTAATTTAACCAAAGATTAATTTTATGTGATTGGTCTTTGATAACGGTGGGGAAATACTTTTTATAAAATCATTTGAAACTTTATTTTTTTAGTGTAAAAAACATTTAAAAATTTGCATGTGCATAATAGAGTTTTTCCATTAGGCGAATGACGAGTATGCCCCAACATGCGCCGCAGAGCAGTTCAACTGGATCTGACTTTTTAAGCACATTGAACTGGTCAAAGTCGCCCCTGAATCAGGACCGTTTATTTTCAATTTAAAGAGAAAAAAAATGAAAGAGAGGACATTAATAATCACAAACGACGGCATTTCAAGTTAGGTGCAGTGTAGGTGTAAGGTGTATAATTAGAGAGAGAACCAAATGACAGTTTTGTAAACAAGCAACGGCCACCGCAATATAGGGTAGCGTCCACTCGATCTTTTGTAGCTTTTATTATATGCTTGAGCTGGACGACATTGGGCTTTTACACCACGTGCTCTTTCCTCATCTCCTCAATCAATAATCTATTTCTTTATTTTTCTTAATACAACTTTTACATTTATTAAAAAACTGTACCTAATAAACAAAAACATATAAACGATTTATTTCTAGTTACATATTCAATCTCTGATTATATTTTTCTTCTAAAACAAACAATCTTTCAACTGGAGGTTCAGAGTGTGGTGTTGCAGTTTGGTAATTTTTTTTTGTCAACAGTGGCACTTTGGTCACTGTTCCAACTTTTAAGTTGTCTAGCAAAAAATCTATTTACAATCAACAAAAGGAAGAGTGGAATTCAATGCAAACGATTATTACTTCATGAGATACAATATTGGAAATATTGATAGAAGTTTGCTCCCCTAAATGCCTGTCCCAACCCTTTGGAATTTTTATGTAACAAAAATAAATTTGTTACTTACACTCGGGTAATCGATGAAAAAACATTTACCATTTAGATTGTAAGGTCTTAACATTATATAAAATATATTTATAAACAAGTTTCATTATTACTCGTGTTTGTTTTTCCAACCCGATGAGGTGGTTCCTCGAGGCTTGAAAATTGAAATACTATAGTTATCTATAATAAAAAAGAATATAATAATGCATTTTATTTACAAATGAATTTTTGTATAAAACTTGCTTCAAATTCTCTCTTGTATTATAAATCATTCTCTCTTGTATGTGAGGATTTAGATTAAATTTTTTTCAATTCTATGATTAAATTGTTTCAAAACCAAACCAGGTAAGGCATATTCTTGATCACCTTCTGTAGGAGTACCAACTTTAACAAATTAAACTTTAGAAAACAAAAGCATAGGCAGCCTTTCTGTCAAATGTTAGCGAATCATATTCATCTATGTATAATCAAGAAAATGAGATATTCTTGTCTTAACTACTAACAAAATGGTGTGCCTCTGGACACATTGTAATAATATAATGCCTAAAGTCCTAATCGTAACTACTGTGACAACATTCTTGTGTCCAAAATCCTTTTCACCACATCTCCTACAAAAGAATCAAAGCAAGATGAGAAGCAACCTCTAATCAGACTTGTTTGTCCACTAGCCATTAGTTCAACGTGGGGACAGACGGATGGTGGAGGCACAGTGCAAACTTCACTCTTCTAGTGCTCAAGACCACATGCTGCGAGTATGGTATGCGTAGAACTCCTTGCAATCTCCTTGAAGGTACTATAACCTGAATCAATACATAAAAGACATTTAGAAGAATTCGATAACAGTGATCAAAAAGCAAATAAATGGAACCACAAAGCAATTTCCCCGTTAAAAGAAATCATCATGGAAAGTGGAAACGTATTCCATTGTTTGATTGGAAGTGGATTAACACACACACATGGGTGCCTCTGTGAAGGTTCTCTTCACATGACTGGATGAATGATGATGAACCATGCTCTAACCCTCCCTTGTCCCTTGCTATACGAGGAAGGGGAAATTGAAGAAATAAACTATCTCTGGCTGATGGAAGAAAAACTACTCTTACCTAGATCAATATCTCGAGACAAGCTCTTCAGGTGGCTTTTAACCATTGACTGCAACTGCTCCTTTGCAATGTGGAAATTACTCTCTTCTTTGAAAGCAGGGGTTAAATTACCATCAGTGACAATGTTGGGTCTACTGCTGAACTGATAATCTGATATGGTGGGTGTCCCCGCAAGTCCAGGCCATAGCATCCCATTCACAGGCCTGTTGACAAACATAGTTGAATCCTGAACCACTGACATTTCTGCATTGCTTATGGAGAAGGGATCTCCATTCTGCATCAATGGAGAGGTATTGTTGCATAATCTCTCCTCAAAGAATGTGTCATATGATGTTCCCACTTCCTGTGTCCTTGTATGTTGAGTGGCTGGTTCCCTAGTTTGATCAATTTGAGAACTATATAAGTTACTCATTGAACCGGTAGCTGAAATACCATTAGTTCTGCCAGTTGGAGAAGTCATTCTATCTATTGAATGTAGCCGATGAATTTGATGATGGTGTACCCAGCGTCTCTCTGATAAAGTTGGTGCCCCTCCTCCAGATATAGGAAGGCCTCCTTAAAAAAAACAAGAAGGCTTTGGGTTGTCACCCTGGATCAGCCACACGTTCTTGTACCTGGGAGCTTGAAGATCCCAAAGCAACTTGTCTACA
This sequence comes from Gastrolobium villosum, assembly GCA_032173675.1. Lineage (NCBI taxonomy): Eukaryota > Viridiplantae > Streptophyta > Magnoliopsida > Fabales > Fabaceae > Gastrolobium > Gastrolobium villosum. The sequence goes on along the minus strand of JAVKPL010013057.1, from coordinate 21,690 downwards.
ACCATCACAATACCAATTACCTTCAGGTACTTCCAGACCCAAACCAACACAATAAGTGTGTGCAGGGGAATCACAGATATCACAGAGTAACATGACTTCATCATCTCCGCCTTCATTGCACTCTAGACAAATAACATTCTCATATGGATCAATGTAGCTCCTGAGTTCTTCTTCGGAGGGCTGATAAACCTGCACATGAAATCAAAACATTTTCACCAGGTGCAACCAACTGAAGAAGGTGCAAAACCATGAGCAAAAAGTCAAAAATTACCAAAAGAAAAATTCAAATACCTGATCACGTTCTGGCACTTGTATCACCATTTCTCTCAAGTCGATCCCCGCCGTTGATTGTGCAGGCTCACTGATTGTTTTGAATCTCTGCTTACACAAAGGGCAACGAGATTCCACCTTCGACCACTCCATAATGCAAGCAAAGCAAAAATAGTGAGTGCAACAATTTAGTACCCCCTTACTCTTCCTTTATTTTCCTCAGACAGACAAATTCCACACACCTGCTTTCCCACCTCACTTTTTAAGTCCTCTACCTTTTCTTTACCCTTACTTCGTTTAGATTCCTCTATCTTTTCCTTACCCTTCCGGCCCGGGGGTTTCTGTTGCTGATGTGGAACTTCATGTACTCCAACCTCCTCATTTTTCACTAGAAGGGAAGAACTCCTCAAGTTCCTTCTTAAATTTCTACACAATTCCTCGCCTTCTCTCAACTGCTCTCTCTCTTCTTCAGAGATAGTAAACTCATAATCAGATGATCCAGACAAACTATCAGAATTGGAATTGTAATCTTCAAGAAGTCTTCTCCTTTTCCGACCTGGTTTTTTCCTACTCTTTGTCCTGATGGTTGGGCCGTTATCTATAAAATCATCTGCATTTTCACATTGCACTTTCCTCATTAATCCACCATTCTTTCTTCTTTTCTTTCTCAAAGGCTTCTTTGAAGCTCTAGATCTCCTCCTTTTCCTACCTCTGGTAGAAGTCACAGAAGCCTTTCTCTGCAAAACCTTCTTGCCCATTTTTATGGCATTATTTTTCCTTTTTCTCCCCCTTGTTTCTTCTTCCTCGTCTGAGTAATCTTCCTCCTCTATTGTAAATTCCTCATCGTCATCAAAATTGAAATCCTCATTCCAATCCTCATCCTCATCCTCATCCTCGTCCTCGTCCTCATCCTCATCTCCATCTTCTTCTTTTTCTTGTTCTTCTTGTTCTGCATATGTAATCCTTTGCCTCTTCCGTGAGGTTTTACTTGCAATTTTCCGCCGACCACAAATGCCATTTTTGGCCTTTGATCTATTGAATTTCCTCACTCGTTGAATTTCCTCATTCTCTTCAGGAAAACCACCAAAACTCTCCTCGGATGCGCATCCATCTAAAGAAGAGATATCCTCCTCTGGACAATCAGACATATCTCCGGCATCATCTGAAACCACATAATCTTCATCAGAACCACCTTCCTTTGACCGAACCTTTTTCCTGAAATTGCGTTTGCCACTAACCTTTCCTCCCCTTGCCATCTGTTCTCACACAAAAACAGAGAGCAATGTTACCAAAAAAAAAAAACAGAGAGCAAACCCCCATTCAAGGGCATAAAGCGTCAAAACTTCTCAGAACAACAAAAACACATGAAATCAAATCATATCATTATTCTTCCATCCAAAGGTTCCCCTTTAAGCTCAGATTTATTCGTAATTAATAACGAAGTAAACAACAACGAAGTAAAGATCAGATTTAGCAATTAGCACAAACATGGGAGGAATTAATTACAGAGATCCTATGATTAGTTTGGTCATAAATGATGAGAGAATTATGCCACCAAAGCAAAACAAACAGTGGCGAAAAAGAAATTAAATAATAAGATGCCATTTTCTAAAAATTTGAACGGATGAAAGAGGAGACTCTGGTTCAATATAGAGAAAGAGGGAACAAAAAAAATCACGTGAATCAAAGAGGATAGCAACTGGGGTTACCGAACAGGAAAAGAAAAAACCCGTTTAGATATTTCAATTGAAAACGTTTGGGTTTCCGAATTCTTGAAAAATTTTCTTGGTTACGTTGTTCGTTTCTTTTTGTTTGGTTTCTTTATTTATTTACTTTCAAAACCAAATAGAGAGAGAGAGAGAGAGAGAGAGAGAGAGAGAGAGAGAGAGTTTTCATTACCACAACGTTCAAATGGCGTCCGCGACCCTGTCACTTGTGGGTAGGTTTCGCTCCAAATTACCAAATAGCCTTTTGTGGGCGTTAGAACTGTAACGTGATATGCATTGCAATAGGAATCGTGTATTATTTGCCCAATTATTTATAGGGAATAACATCTGTCATTTTAAAGGAAGCTTTTATCATTTTAGATCCTAACCGTTGATTTTCGTCCATCAATGGTTATGATTTATTGGATCAAAATTATTAATTAATAATAAATTTGGCCCATTAAGTTTGACCCAATAGATTATAACCGTTGATGGATGAAAATCAACGGTTATGATCTAAAATGATATAAGTTTATATCCTTTAAAAGGATAGATGTTTTTCCCTTTTTTATATCGTGTATGATCAATCTTATCAAATCTAAGATACATAAATATAACAAAATATTTGGGAAGATTATACTTGTAATTAATTTTCATTTACAATCTTTTATAATTATATCTTAATCGTTAATTTTCATCAATTAACGGTTGCCATTTATTACGAATTAATGATTAATTAATAAATTTGATTTGAGAAAATCTTAATTTTTGATTGACGGAAGTCAATGGTTAAGATATGATTGTAATAAGTCATAAATGAAAATAGATTGTAAGTATAACATTCCCCTAAAATAATATAAAAATAATTAATATTATATAAATTTAAATTATAAAAAAGGATTTGTTACGATATGAAAGATCGTAAATATCTAATCGGAGATTGGTAATTTAATATTGGATCTGTTTGCCCTCTAATGTTACGATCTAATCAATTGTAAATGTCCAATCGGAGATTGGTGATTTAATATTGGATCTGTTTGCCCTCTCTCAGCTGTTATGGAATATTTCCATATCCTAACCACCTACCCAAGGATCCCTTAAAAGATAATTACCCAATTATCCTAACAATATAAAACAGTAAGACTGCTAAGGATAGAGTCTATATCTCAATAGAAAGGAAGTTGAATCCTACTACAGCTGGGAGATCTACACAAGCCCAAGAGGTAACCCTTATAAATAAGAGGTTAAAGACCCCAGGTACACAGGCTGAAACCTTCTCCCTTAGCTTGTCACTATGGACACACCCCACGCCTTGACTATGTCGTTATATTATAGTGCACAGTGATTCGCTTATCTTTAGGGTACCTCTCCTATAGGTACCTGAGAGAGGGCAAACATATCCAATATTAAATCATCAATCTCAGATTGGACATTTACGATTGATCAGATCGTAATATTATAGGGCAAACAGATCCAATATTAAATTACCAATCTCCGATTGAATATTTACGATCTATCAGATCGTAACAGGATCCAATAAACAAAATACATAAATAACTAAAGTGCAAATTATTTATTCTCTTACTCATTAATCATTAAAAATAATATTATCACTATTACGACTATCAGCATTTATTAGTGACATAACTAATTCATCATCTTGATTATTAGGATAATCATTTGACTCATCTCTCTTTTCTTGTTCAACAATCTTGAAGTCTTCTTATCTTTTCTCTTATAGTTTTTTACTTTATTTGCCTTATTAATAATAATTTTTAAAACTTTTAAAATTTAAATCATAAATTAAATCTTCTTTAATTAAAAATTATAAATTTTGATTTAATTTTTGTATCGTATGATACACGATACAGATCGTATGATACACGATAGAGTATCATATCGTTCGATACAAATCCATTTCTGATATATCCCACGATACATATCGTTGGGCTTGTAAATCGTTTCGTATCATATGAATTATATCTTATATCGTACCATACTGATAACTATGATATCTATATCTATACCATTTGCATATTTTGTTTAATCTATATTATCACAAAGGATATTATATTTTACTATTATATTCATTATTCAGAATTATTAATTTAACGATTAAAAGCATACAAATTATGAATTTCTTAATTTCTCAGTTATAATTTACTTTTAAACATTTTATCTATAAAAATAATATTAAATTAAATTTATCGATGTGTTAGAATTTATAACTGTCTTCAAATAGCCTTTATTTTATGGGAAAAGTATTTCTCCGATCCCGGAAATAAATTTATTTCCAGTGAGCTCAACACGACGTCGTTTTAGGGTTATAAAATTAAAAAATCATAATGATAAAGACTAATATAACTCTGCAATATATTATAATTATAAAAATACCTTGATTTTCGTCCCAAAACAACGTCGTTTTGAGCTCACCCGAGATAACTTATCTCCATTGACTAGAGAAATCCTTTGGCCTTATTTTATTTAATCTTTATATTTTAACAAAAATAAAAAAAGTGAATTCATGCGGTAAAAGAAATATAAAGACATGTAAAAAAAGGAAATTAAAAAAAAGGTAAGCTTAAATTAATTTATATATGTCTATAGTTTTATCAATTTTTCAATTGAATTATGGGTTTTATAAGAGTTATGTTGTAGGAAAAGTGATTGTGTTATGTTATAGAGTTTCGTTTTACGTGCCAGAGTTTTTTTTTTTTTTTTTGCTGCGGGCCCCGCAAAATGTTGTGTATGTAGGAAATTTTTTGTAATCATGTTAAATGAAAGATGATAAACCCTTTAATTATATATGTCTATAGTTTTATAATTTACTTAAAATTTTAAATAAATTATAAGAACCCATAAAATTGTGATTATAATGAATAAGTTAACGAGTTTAACAAAAAAAACTCTTTAATTTATTAAAAGTTAAGCAATTTTAACATCATCGATTATTAAAAACTTAAATTATAATTTTTCAGAGATCTAAAAAGTTAATTATAAGTTTTTAAAACATAAAAAATTTAAAAATTAATAAAACTATGACGACATACGTTGTAATTTAACCAAAGATTAATTTTATGTGATTGGTCTTTGATAACGGTGGGGAAATACTTTTTATAAAATCATTTGAAACTTTATTTTTTTAGTGTAAAAAACATTTAAAAATTTGCATGTGCATTGTAACAGCCCGTTACGTACCGGTATTGTTAACATTGATTATGATATTAAGCGCAGTTACAATCACAGTAATTGGGTTAATTAAATTACGGGCAAACTTTTTTCTTTTATCATATTCCTTTTCATAACCATAACATTTTCCGTAATCAATTAAAACAACACTATAATTGTAAATGCAATACGCGGAAGCATTCAGCTTAACAACATCACTAATCTTTCTTTTTATTCAACTCATTTAAACTCGTCAACTTATTTCCATTTCTTACCATGTTCTACCCCTTTACACTAGTTACGCGTGGTTTCAAACCACGAATCATTTGGAGTTCTACCCATCAAGTTAAGCCCTTTTCTTTTAGTCTAGAAAAACTTAAATTTTCAAGAATTGCACTGTGGTAATCGATTACCAGTGGGTGGTAATCGATTACCACCTGTCAAAAATGAGGCAGTAGCCAAATTTTGACCTCCTCTGTTCTGGTAATCGATTACCAACTTTGGGTAATCGATTACCTCACATGGTAATCGATTACCAAGCCTCAGTAATCGATTACCAGTGAAGACAGTAGCTAATTTTTCGTCCCCTGTTGCATGGTAATCGATTACCATGCTTGGGTAATCGATTACTATGCAGCAAAAGTGACAGATTACATCATTTTAAGCCCAAAAAGGGTTGTGTAATCCATCCCAAACACCTTAGTACTCCACACAACACTTAAACATACTCTAATGTAGGCACTAGGCCCTTCAAACATGCATTTCCATTCATTTATGCATCATTTACAAAGTCTTTAATATAATGGCCATTTTACATCCAAATTGGACCATTTTACAACATATTTGCCAAAGCTTCAATTACAATGAATGTGGCAATGGACAAGTCCCATGCTCACTCAAATATACCATAGGTTCCAAGGTTATACATATACATCATATTGAAGAATTCAACATGTAGTCATGAACATACAAGGGCATGGCATTTTCAACATGCACAAGTTCATGATCTAATTCTAAATCATAAAACATATGCAAGATGTGTCCCAATCAACTCCTCAACACACTGTGCCTCCAATGTGCACCTCATGCTCCACTCTTCCAGGCTCAACCTGACCTGAAATGATGCCCCAAAACCCGGGGTGAGATATATAAATATATCTCAGTAAACCAAGGGCCCTGGAGGTTTCTCCACCCCATGGCTCACTCAATGTGCAAATATAACATCATGTAATATGCAAGCAATACAATATCACCCACCAACTGGAGACAACCCAAGAACATCCACGCATGGATTCACGTTCAAGGACTCCATCATATAACTCCCGAGACAATCCTGGCGCCTCTCCCATGGTTGAGAAGACTCCATGGCAAAACCCAACCGGAACTCCTCATGAGCCCTATCCGGCGGACGTCCCCCGTTTGGATCATCCTGGTGTCGCTCCCAGAGTCGACCCCATGGCACATTCCAACTGGCATTCTCACTCAGGATGAACCCAGCGGATGTCCAAACCAACACACGTCAACTGGCCAGTGACCAAACAATTTTTCATAAAATCCAAGCAATATGCATACAAGCACACAATCACACAATGCCATAATCACATAATCCAACCACAACCATCCACTAGGTGTGGTGGAGCACACAAGGGCTAAACCCCAGTTCCAAAGGTTACCTCAATACCGAGCCCATGCTCCAAACGTAAGCTCCAAGCTTACCCGCTTCCAAAGCGTCCAAAAGAGGCAACCTAGATAATCCACAACATGATTATCAAACCATTTCCAAATCAATCATTTAATCTCAAGTAATCATTCATTTTACTTTAATCTCTTTTATAGCTCAAATTACCAAATACACCATGAATCACACATTCTTTCTTCTCATTCCACTATACCACACTATACCATCATCCAATTAAACATCATTTTATATCATACCACATCAAATTCACAACCTTTACATTATTTTTCCTCCAAACCCCTCTCTGGTTCGAATTCCTCAAAGGTTGATTCTACAAGGTTTTCAATTCCATTTTAACACACACACTAATCATATAATCACATTATCAACCTATACCAATGGTCCATCATTCAATTATTCAATTACACCACATACCAATTTTCATGAAAATTCCTCAAATTTTCCTAAGTTAAAAACCCAACTTTTTCACCAAAATTTATCATAGCATTTCTAGCTTTCATGCATCATTCTAAGGCATTTTCATCTAATAGCATTTTTCCATTTGAGCTCTCTATCATCACACATCTAAGATTAAAGATTCAAAGCATAATTTCTAGATCTATGAAATCAACCACAAAGATACCACAAATACACTCACCATCTAGTGTATGAACACCACCAAGGCTCCATCAATCCAAAGGAAGACCAAAGCTCCAACAAAACTCCAAGAACCACAATGGTTCGGATCTGCACATGCCCAAAAACGCAGCAAGGGGGCGGTTTCATGGCCTAAGAGTGCCACCAATGGCTTTAGAAGGTTGTTTACAATAGATTTCAACACCAAAACCAAGTGATTTGGTGGAGAAATGAAGAAATGGCAAAAGATGAAGAGAATGGTGTTTTTGGTTCTTTTCCAGGGGGGTGCGCGCAAATGAGGAAGAAAGGGAAGGAAAGAAAGAAGAAAAAGGGGTGGGGGCTAAGTGACTTCGGTCACACGGGTCCCACACGCGATCTAACTTTAATCCCGACAAAATTTCTGATCATATATTCTTAATCTACATATTTTTCCAGTCCATGACATATTTTTCTTTCCTCAAAATACTCATAAAAATTTCACACTTATCGGTACACTCGTACCGCGGTATCTTTCACTTAAAAATTCACTATTCATCACTTTTTCACAATTTTGCCTATTCACTCAATTTTCCGTCCTGATTCCATTTCCAGCATTATTTTTGTCATATTAAATCTCTAACTCCATTTTAAGCCTCAGAACACACGGTTGGCAAATTACCATTTTGCCCTTTTTGCCCATTTTGGCCATAATTCTCGGATTTTCACTAATCCTTCCCTTTTAACCCACATTTTATCAAATAAACTCACATTTAATTTTCCGAGGTGTTATATTCACCCCACCTTTTAGGAATTTTGTCCGCAAAATCAACTATGCACATATGCTAACTCGGGATACAGCCGGAGAATCTCAGTCTCCCGTACCCAAGAAGCTTTATCCAGTGTGCGGACACCAAAATAATTGTTTACATTTTTATCTTTTGGCTTTTGAGCCACATTTCACAATGGTCTTGCCTTTCAAAGGCCCAATGGGAGACCTCAAGTCCTTCCCAATTCCAATCTCAATCTCAACCGGCGACACCACATGTGAACAACCGGAGCGCACCACACAATTGTGCACTATCTCTGCTTTACCAAGCCAATTGCTTTTAATTTCTTTTCAATTTCTTTTCACAAGTCCGGCTACCTAGCACATATAGCCCATAATTTCTCTTGGAGGATTCTCCTACCTAGTTAACATATCAACAACTATGCCTATAGGATCATACCATATTCTGTTCAATCGGTGCCACACAGGCAACTATTACTTTCTGACACACTACAGCCACAATTATCCTTCTTTGATTTTTATCTCTACGGAGTAATAACTCACGTCATCAATTGTTCCACATTTTTTTATTCCACCTCAAACACTATTATGGAATCTCACAGCCTTTCAGTGCAATTCACCGGGTAGTCATCTAATTCCCGCTCACTATACTTTTATTTTCTGAGGGGCAATTCCCATTTTTGGCACATAGCCACAACTCGTATATACACACTTCTCTTTTGTCATGTCTTTAACCTACAACGTGCAATTTTCACCACCACACTTTATCTTTAACAAGCACCATCCCTGTGCTCAACTGTCAATCTATCCATACAAGTTCACCACTTTCACCAAAACACAATGGCGAATCTCTTTCTCAAGACAATTTACTGGTACTCAATGGACCACACATTACAATTCATACCTTACATCGGTCATTTCAAAGCTTTCAACCATGAATCCACTCGTGAATTTCATACACTAGATTGTACTTACAATTTCAACTAATCATCTCCAAACTTGACACATAGTTCATCACTGATTTCTCCCATTAAAGGCAACATGCCTAAGATCTCCACTAACAACCTTTCTTTAATTACCGTTCCATACTCATGTTATCAATTCCACATGTATTTCATTCTATACACCTCACCTTCATTATCATTTCATCTAACCAGTATGCATCACTCCAAGGTTACATATCATCTCTCTTTCTCATATCTGTCCCATCATATAGGGATTTTCAAACCTATTCATCATGTCACAAGGACTAAATCCACCACTATCATTACCTTCATAATTTCTTATCAGTTGTTACACGAGTCTCTTAGACTATTCAAGTACTATCAGCACTCTCAATCATATATCTTGATACCTAGCCAAAAACAACATCAACATTGTGTATTCCAACACATCTCTCACTATAATTTGCATCTATGCACTCCATCAGTGACTCTACCACCAGGGTAAAGACATCAACCTTTTATTTCACCAAATACCATTCTATTTAACAATCAGTACCACACTTTCTTACTTGACTACATCACAATTAATCACTTATTAAAATCATTGGCCACTTGGCCACCAACTTAGCTTAACATCTCACCATCACAAGCCTTCCCAGAAGACTTTGACTCAATCCATCAGTACAAATCAATTTTCCATTCCCTTCACATAGGGTGATAATCCACTAATTCATTCCACAATTTTCGTAAAACCATAACTCCCTATTACCACACTTGGTATACACTCATGCACATCTCCGAGTGCTCAATTTTATAATTCAAACTGCCATCTCATGGCACTACACATTTTTCATCATATTTGGCATATTACTGTTCACTTACAGTTATCCAAATTCACCTCTTGCGTTCCTCACAAGATACAATTCTCTAATGCAATGGGTAAGAACATCCTTAGGTTTAACCCCTCGAGCTCTTGCTGTCCTAAGGGCCCCAGGTGCAATGCCCCATCAATCAGAGAATCTGTCCTTATAATTCACGCAAGAAGAGGTAACATGCCCATGGCTGTACTAACAGTCCCACTAACTCAAGATTCTACCTCACACTACATTACTTATATAAAATAATAATAATCTCCGGGAACATAATCCATACGGAGATAGCCACATAATCCGGGCATATAAGCCACACAGAGATAAACACATTCACATCAAATCCGTACATAACGGCAAACAGATTCTTATATAGATACCTAAAGGTATACTAGTTATATCTTACTATTGCATCATTCACTATAATTTTCCAATATGGTTCTTTTCTCATCCGTCTACTCATTTCACTTGACTAGTCATTAGTCTTAGTCCATAACACCATCATCACCACGTGATCCCAACATATTTCTCATACTTTGACACAAAATTTCCAATTCATAACAGTACCCATGTTCGGTACAGTCTTAATCCATTGTCCATCATGACTCATAGCAACCATGCTCAACACTGTAGAAGGTCCACTTCATTAAACTGACATCACTTTTCTCTCAATATTTCACTATGACACCAAGAGTGTCCTCATTTAACAGTCCATGCATTCTGCGCATCGGGACCACCAGATAAATTCCAATTTCGAGCAGCGCTCGCCTGGGACTTCCAAGAGCAACACCTCTTAGGATTCAATCCACAAGGGGAAACCCAGGACAATATTTATTGTCACATTATTAACAACATGTGTGCCATGGTATAACTTGCACACCGGGACTCCATCATGAATCCCATACCACATTGAGCATCCAATGACACTCCAAAGAGACAATCTCTTCACATTTCCCATCATAGGGAATTTCCATTGCATAACTTTTCTTTTACCAAGGAGTTTACTCATTCAAAACAACACAAATATACATTTAGGCACCCCGGCCTTCACAATACATATATATATATATACATATATACATACTAACACTTAGCCATCATAGGATTGCTATCCCCACATAATTAAGCCACATCATCCAATTTGCAATGCTCCACAACATTATGGAAACATATTAGTACCATTACTACACCACACTCAGTTATATTTTTATCACCTCACATTTGTTAAGTCCAACCATCCTTAACTTATGGACTCTCATACTTTCAATCAATTTCATCCAATGCCATACATGGCAATTTCCTCAACTTCTTATATTTTACTTTTTATTCATATGATATCCTCACTTAGATTAAGCCAACATTAACTCATCATGGACTAAAGTCCCAATTTCAACATTGAATTATCCATCCCATCATTTCCATAGTTCTTTTAAGTTACTCACAATTCTCAATCCCAAAATTTGAAATTTCAATTTATTTCTACATCCAAGCATCTTAAGTCATCCAAGTGTATGCCCTCATCAAGGGTCTTATAACCTTATTATTGTACCCTAAGGTATCCAACATTCCATATAAACACTCATATTCAAATTTTCACGAATTCATCGGGGTTCCAATTTCCCCACCATGTCAAAGACATACCACTAATTCCACATATACTCAATTGTTCTAACTCCCATACATTTAGGAAAGACTACCAACATCACCCTACCAATATCAACTCAATTCAATCATTCTTACTCACCATAAGACCACATATTCAACTATAGAAGCATTCTACCCAAAATGGTTATACATCTTATATCAATTTATTCTCACTAAGTCCTCAATTACAGTATCACAATTTATTCTCACTAGGTCCTCAATTATACCAAATTCACTTACTAACATATCCATCCGTGGGTAGTCAACACTGCACCCACCACCTTAGCCTAAAGACTGGCATTGGTGCTCCAGGGTTGTCACGAAGGCATCTTATACTGACCACACATTGAACACGAAGAAATGGGTTGATCAGGCCCAAACTAAGGAATCACATGTGTAGCAGTCAATAAGAGTCTACGTACAACTATACAGCACTCACCTCAATTACACAATCATCAGAGTTCCCTAAAGAAACTGCTCTGATACCATAAAATGTAACAGCCCGTTACGTACCGGTATTGTTAACATTGATTATGATATTAAGCGCAGTTACAATCACAGTAATTGGGTTAATTAAATTACGGGCAAACTTTTTTCTTTTATCATATTCCTTTTCATAACCATAACCTTTTCCGTAATCAATTAAAACAACACTATAATTGTAAATGCAATACGCGGAAGCATTCAGCTTAACAACATCACTAATCTTTCTTTTTATTCAACTCATTTAAACTCGTCAACTTATTTCCATTTCTTACCATGTTCTACCCCTTTACACTAGTTACGCGTGGTTTCAAACCACGAATCATTTGGAGTTCTACCCATCAAGTTAAGCCCTTTTCTTTTAGTCTAGAAAAACTTAAATTTTCAAGAATTGCACTGTGGTAATCGATTACCAGTGGGTGGTAATCGATTACCACCTGTCAAAAATGAGGCAGTAGCCAAATTTTGACCTCCTCTGTTCTGGTAATCGATTACCAACTTTGGGTAATCGATTACCTCACATGGTAATCGATTACCAAGCCTCAGTAATCGATTACCAGTGAAGACAGTAGCTAATTTTTCGTCCCCTGTTGCATGGTAATCGATTACCATGCTTGGGTAATCGATTACTATGCAGCAAAAGTGACAGATTACATCATTTTAAGCCCAAAAAGGGTTGTGTAATCCATCCCAAACACCTTAGTACTCCACACAACACTTAAACATACTCTAATGTAGGCACTAGGCCCTTCAAACATGCATTTCCATTCATTTATGCATCATTTACAAAGTCTTTAATATAATGGCCATTTTACATCCAAATTGGACCATTTTACAACATATTTGCCAAAGCTTCAATTACAATGAATGTGGCAATGGACAAGTCCCATGCTCACTCAAATATACCATAGGTTCCAAGGTTATACATATACATCATATTGAAGAATTCAACATGTAGTCATGAACATACAAGGGCATGGCATTTTCAACATGCACAAGTTCATGATCTAATTCTAAATCATAAAACATATGCAAGATGTGTCCCAATCAACTCCTCAACACACTGTGCCTCCAATGTGCACCTCATGCTCCACTCTTCCAGGCTCAACCTGACCTGAAATGATGCCCCAAAACACGGGGTGAGATATATAAATATATCTCAGTAAACCAAGGGCCCTGGAGGTTTCTCCACCCCATGGCTCACTCAATGTGCAAATATAACCTCATGTAATATGCAAGCAATACAATATCACCCACCAACTGGAGACAACCCAAGAACATCCACGCATGGATTCACGTTCAAGGACTCCATCATATAACTCCCGAGACAATCCTGGCGCCTCTCCCATGGTTGAGAAGACTCCATGGCAAAACCCAACCGGAACTCCTCATGAGCCCTATCCGGCGGACGTCCCCCGTTTGGATCATCCTGGTGTCGCTCCCAGAGTCGACCCCATGGCACATTCCAACTGGCATTCTCACTCAGGATGAACCCAGCGGATGTCCAAACCAACACACGTCAACTGGCCAGTGACCAAACAATTTTTCATAAAATCCAAGCAATATGCATACAAGCACACAATCACACAATGCCATAATCACATAATCCAACCACAACCATCCACTAGGTGTGGTGGAGCACACAAGGGCTAAACCCCAGTTCCAAAGGTTACCTCAATACCGAGCCCATGCTCCAAACGTAAGCTCCAAGCTTACCCGCTTCCAAAGCGTCCAAAAGAGGCAACCTAGATAATCCACAACATGATTATCAAACCATTTCCAAATCAATCATTTAATCTCAAGTAATCATTCATTTTACTTTAATCTCTTTTATAGCTCAAATTACCAAATACACCATGAATCACACATTCTTTCTTCTCATTCCACTATACCACACTATACCATCATCCAATTAAACATCATTTTATATCATACCACATCAAATTCACAACCTTTACATTATTTTTCCTCCAAACCCCTCTCTGGTTCGAATTCCTCAAAGGTTGATTCTACAAGGTTTTCAATTCCATTTTAACACACACACTAATCATATAATCACATTATCAACCTATACCAATGGTCCATCATTCAATTATTCAATTACACCACATACCAATTTTCATGAAAATTCCTCAAATTTTCCTAAGTTAAAAACCCAACTTTTTCACCAAAATTTATCATAGCATTTCTAGCTTTCATGCATCATTCTAAGGCATTTTCATCTAATAGCATTTTTCCATTTGAGCTCTCTATCATCACACATCTAAGATTAAAGATTCAAAGCATAATTTCTAGATCTATGAAATCAACCACAAAGATACCACAAATACACTCACCATCTAGTGTATGAACACCACCAAGGCTCCATCAATCCAAAGGAAGACCAAAGCTCCAACAAAACTCCAAGAACCACAATGGTTCGGATCTGCACATGCCCAAAAACGCAGCAAGGGGGCGGTTTCATGGCCTAAGAGTGCCACCAATGGCTTTAGAAGGTTGTTTACAATAGATTTCAACACCAAAACCAAGTGATTTGGTGGAGAAATGAAGAAATGGCAAAAGATGAAGAGAATGGTGTTTTTGGTTCTTTTCCAGGGGGGGTGCGCGCAAATGAGGAAGAAAGGGAAGGAAAGAAAGAAGAAAAAGGGGTGGGGGCTAAGTGACTTCGGTCACACGGGTCCCACACGCGATCTAACTTTAATCCCGATAAAATTTCTGATCATATATTCTTAATCTACATATTTTTCCAGTCCATGACATATTTTTCTTTCCTCAAAATACTCATAAAAATTTCACACTTATCGGTACACTCGTACCGCGGTATCTTTCACTTAAAAATTCACTATTCATCACTTTTTCACAATTTTGCCTATTCACTCAATTTTCCGTCCTGATTCCATTTCCAGCATTATTTTTGTCATATTAAATCTCTAACTCCATTTTAAGCCTCAGAACACACGGTTGGCAAATTACCATTTTGCCCTTTTTGCCCATTTTGGCCATAATTCTCGGATTTTCACTAATCCTTCCCTTTTAACCCACATTTTATCAAATAAACTCACATTTAATTTTTCGAGGTGTTATATGCATAATAGAGTTTTTCCATTAGGCGAATGACGAGTATGCCCCAACATGCGCCGCAGAGCAGTTCAACTGGATCTGACTTTTTAAGCACATTGAACTGGTCAAAGTCGCCCCTGAATCAGGACCGTTTATTTTCAATTTAAAGAGAAAAAAATGAAAGAGAGGACATTAATAATCACAAACGACGGCATTTCAAGTTAGGTGCAGTGTAGGTGTAAGGTGTATAATTAGAGAGAGAACCAAATGACAGTTTTGTAAACAAGCAACGGCCACCGCAATATAGGGTAGCGTCCACTCGATCTTTTGTAGCTTTTATTATATGCTTGAGCTGGACGACATTGGGCTTTTACACCACGTGCTCTTTCCTCATCTCCTCAATCAATAATCTATTTCTTTATTTTTCTGAATACAGCTTTTACATTTATTAAAAAACTGTACCTAATAAACAAAAACATATAAACGATTTATTTCTAGTTACATATTCAATCTCTGATTATATTTTTCTTCTAAAACAAACAATCTTTCAACTGGAGGTTCAGAGTGTGGTGTTGCAGTTTGGTAATTTTTTTTTGTCAACAGTGGCACTTTGGTCACTGTTCCAACTTTTAAGTTGTCTAGCAAAAAATCTATTTACAATCAACAAAAGGAAGAGTGGAATTCAATGCAAACGATTATTACTTCATGAGATACAATATTGGAAATATTGATAGAAGTTTGCTCCCCTAAATGCCTGTCCCAACCCTTTGGAAATTTTATGTAACAAAAATAAATTTGTTACTTACACTCGGGTAATCGATGAAAAAACATTTACCATTTAGATTGTAAGGTCTTAACATTATATAAAATATATTTATAAACAAGTTTCATTATTACTCGTGTTTGTTTTTCCAACCCGATGAGGTGGTTCCTCGAGGCTTGAAAATTGAAATACTATAGTTATCTATAATAAAAAAGAATATAATAATGCATTTTATTTACAAATGAATTTTTGTATAAAACTTGCTTCAAATTCTCTCTTGTATTATAAATCATTCTCTCTTGTATGTGAGGATTTAGATTAAATTTTTTTCAATTCTATGATTAAATTGTTTCAAAACCAAACCAGGTAAGGCATATTCTTGATCACCTTCTGTAGGAGTACCAACTTTAACAAATTAAACTTTAGAAAACAAAAGCATAGGCAGCCTTTCTGTCAAATGTTAGCGAATCATATTCATCTATGTATAATCAAGAAAATGAGATATTCTTGTCTTAACTACTAACAAAATGGTGTGCCTCTGGACACATTGTAATAATATAATGCCTAAAGTCCTAATCGTAACTACTGTGACAACATTCTTGTGTCCAAAATCCTTTTCACCACATCTCCTACAAAAGAATCAAAGCAAGATGAGAAGCAACCTCTAATCAGACTTGTTTGTCCACTAGCCATTAGTTCAACGTGGGGACAGACGGATGGTGGAGGCACAGTGCAAACTTCACTCTTCTAGTGCTCAAGACCACATGCTGCGAGTATGGTATGCGTAGAACTCCTTGCAATCTCCTTGAAGGTACTATAACCTGAATCAATACATAAAAGACATTTAGAAGAATTCGATAACAGTGATCAAAAAGCAAATAAATGGAACCACAAAGCAATTTCCCCGTTAAAAGAAATCATCATGGAAAGTGGAAACGTATTCCATTGTTTGATTGGAAGTGGATTAACACACACACATGGGTGCCTCTGTGAAGGTTCTCTTCACATGACTGGATGAATGATGATGAACCATGCTCTAACCCTCCCTTGTCCCTTGCTATACGAGGAAGGGGAAATTGAAGAAATAAACTATCTCTGGCTGATGGAAGAAAAACTACTCTTACCTAGATCAATATCTCGAGACAAGCTCTTCAGGTGGCTTTTAACCATTGACTGCAACTGCTCCTTTGCAATGTGGAAATTACTCTCTTCTTTGAAAGCAGGGGTTAAATTACCATCAGTGACAATGTTGGGTCTACTGCTGAACTGATAATCTGATATGGTGGGTGTCCCCGCAAGTCCAGGCCATAGCATCCCATTCACAGGCCTGTTGACAAACATAGTTGAATCCTGAACCACTGACATTTCTGCATTGCTTATGGAGAAGGGATCTCCATTCTGCATCAATGGAGAGGTATTGTTGCATAATCTCTCCTCAAAGAATGTGTCATATGATGTTCCCACTTCCTGTGTCCTTGTATGTTGAGTGGCTGGTTCCCTAGTTTGATCAATTTGAGAACTATATAAGTTACTCATTGAACCGGTAGCTGAAATACCATTAGTTCTGCCAGTTGGAGAAGTCATTCTATCTATTGAATGTAGCCGATGAATTTGATGATGGTGTACCCAGCGTCTCTCTGATAAAGTTGGTGCCCCTCCTCCAGATATAGGAAGGCCTCCTTAAAAAAAACAAGAAGGCTTTGGGTTGTCACCCTGGATCAGCCACACGTTCTTGTACCTGGGAGCTTGAAGATCCCAAAGCAACTTGTCTACAACCATCACAATACCAATTACCTTCAGGTACTTCCAGACCCAAACCAACACAATAAGTGTGTGCAGGGGAATCACAGATATCACAGAGTAACATGACTTCATCATCTCCGCCTTCATTGCACTCTAGACAAATAACATTCTCATATGGATCAATGTAGCTCCTGAGTTCTTCTTCGGAGGGCTGATAAACCTGCACATGAAATCAAAACATTTTCACCAGGTGCAACCAACTGAAGAAGGTGCAAAACCATGAGCAAAAAGTCAAAAATTACCAAAAGAAAAATTCAAATACCTGATCACGTTCTGGCACTTGTATCACCATTTCTCTCAAGTCGATCCCCGCCGTTGATTGTGCAGGCTCACTGATTGTTTTGAATCTCTGCTTACACAAAGGGCAACGAGATTCCACCTTCGACCA
Source organism: Gastrolobium villosum (assembly GCA_032173675.1). Lineage (NCBI taxonomy): Eukaryota > Viridiplantae > Streptophyta > Magnoliopsida > Fabales > Fabaceae > Gastrolobium > Gastrolobium villosum. The sequence continues at coordinate 3,512 of JAVKPL010013057.1, read as the reverse complement.
CTCCATAATGCAAGCAAAGCAAAAATAGTGAGTGCAACAATTTAGTACCCCCCTTACTCTTCCTTTATTTTCCTCAGACAGACAAATTCCACACACCTGCTTTCCCACCTCACTTTTTAAGTCCTCTACCTTTTCTTTACCCTTACTTCGTTTAGATTCCTCTATCTTTTCCTTACCCTTCCGGCCCGGGGGTTTCTGTTGCTGATGTGGAACTTCATGTACTCCAACCTCCTCATTTTTCACTAGAAGGGAAGAACTCCTCAAGTTCCTTCTTAAATTTCTACACAATTCCTCGCCTTCTCTCAACTGCTCTCTCTCTTCTTCAGAGATAGTAAACTCATAATCAGATGATCCAGACAAACTATCAGAATTGGAATTGTAATCTTCAAGAAGTCTTCTCCTTTTCCGACCTGGTTTTTTCCTACTCTTTGTCCTGATGGTTGGGCCGTTATCTATAAAATCATCTGCATTTTCACATTGCACTTTCCTCATTAATCCACCATTCTTTCTTCTTTTCTTTCTCAAAGGCTTCTTTGAAGCTCTAGATCTCCTCCTTTTCCTACCTCTGGTAGAAGTCACAGAAGCCTTTCTCTGCAAAACCTTCTTGCCCATTTTTATGGCATTATTTTTCCTTTTTCTCCCCCTTGTTTCTTCTTCCTCGTCTGAGTAATCTTCCTCCTCTATTGTAAATTCCTCATCGTCATCAAAATTGAAATCCTCATTCCAATCCTCATCCTCATCCTCATCCTCATCCTCATCCTCGTCCTCGTCCTCATCCTCATCTCCATCTTCTTCTTTTTCTTGTTCTTCTTGTTCTGCATATGTAATCCTTTGCCTCTTCCGTGAGGTTTTACTTGCAATTTTCCGCCGACCACAAATGCCATTTTTGGCCTTTGATCTATTGAATTTCCTCACTCGTTGAATTTCCTCATTCTCTTCAGGAAAACCACCAAAACTCTCCTCGGATGCGCATCCATCTAAAGAAGAGATATCCTCCTCTGGACAATCAGACATATCTCCGGCATCATCTGAAACCACATAATCTTCATCAGAACCACCTTCCTTTGACCGAACCTTTTTCCTGAAATTGCGTTTGCCACTAACCTTTCCTCCCCTTGCCATCTGTTCTCACACAAAAACAGAGAGCAATGTTACCAAAAAAAAAAACAGAGAGCAAACCCCCATTCAAGGGCATAAAGCGTCAAAACTTCTCAGAACAACAAAAACACATGAAATCAAATCATATCATTATTCTTCCATCCAAAGGTTCCCCTTTAAGCTCAGATTTATTCGTAATTAATAACGAAGTAAACAACAACGAAGTAAAGATCAGATTTAGCAATTAGCACAAACATGGGAGGAATTAATTACAGAGATCCTATGATTAGTTTGGTCATAAATGATGAGAGAATTATGCCACCAAAGCAAAACAAACAGTGGCGAAAAAGAAATTAAATAATAAGATGCCATTTTCTAAAAATTTGAACGGATGAAAGAGGAGACTCTGGTTCAATATAGAGAAAGAGGGAACAAAAAAAATCACGTGAATCAAAGAGGATAGCAACTGGGGTTACCGAACAGGAAAAGAAAAAACCCGTTTAGATATTTCAATTGAAAACGTTTGGGTTTCCGAATTCTTGAAAAATTTTCTTGGTTACGTTGTTCGTTTCTTTTTGTTTGGTTTCTTTATTTATTTACTTTCAAAACCAAATAGAGAGAGAGATTTTATCATTTTAGATCCTAACCGTTGATTTTCGTCCATCAATGGTTATGATTTATTGGATCAAAATTATTAATTAATAATAAATTTGGCCCATTAAGTTTGACCCAATAGATTATAACCGTTGATGGATGAAAATCAACGGTTATGATCTAAAATGATATAAGTTTATATCCTTTAAAAGGATAGATGTTTTTCCCTTTTTTATATCGTGTATGATCAATCTTATCAAATCTAAGATACATAAATATAACAAAATATTTGGGAAGATTATACTTGTAATTAATTTTCATTTACAATCTTTTATAATTATATCTTAATCGTTAATTTTCATCAATTAACGGTTGCCATTTATTACGAATTAATGATTAATTAATAAATTTGATTTGAGAAAATCTTAATTTTTGATTGACGGAAGTCAATGGTTAAGATATGATTGTAATAAGTCATAAATGAAAATAGATTGTAAGTATAACATTCCCCTAAAATAATATAAAAATAATTAATATTATATAAATTTAAATTATAAAAAAGGATTTGTTACGATATGAAAGATCGTAAATATCTAATCGGAGATTGGTAATTTAATATTGGATCTGTTTGCCCTCTAATGTTACGATCTAATCAATTGTAAATGTCCAATCGGAGATTGGTGATTTAATATTGGATCTGTTTGCCCTCTCTCAGCTGTTATGGAATATTTCCATATCCTAACCACCTACCCAAGGATCCCTTAAAAGATAATTACCCAATTATCCTAACAATATAAAACAGTAAGACTGCTAAGGATAGAGTCTATATCTCAATAGAAAGGAAGTTGAATCCTACTACAGCTGGGAGATCTACACAAGCCCAAGAGGTAACCCTTATAAATAAGAGGTTAAAGACCCCAGGTACACAGGCTATTCTCCCTTAGCTTGTCACTATGGACACACCCCACGCCTTGACTATGTCGTTATATTATAGTGCACAGTGATTCGCTTATCTTTAGGGTACCTCTCCTATAGGTACCTGAGAGAGGGCAAACATATCCAATATTAAATCATCAATCTCAGATTGGACATTTACGATTGATCAGATCGTAACATTATAGGGCAAACAGATCCAATATTAAATTACCAATCTCCGATTGAATATTTACGATCTATCAGATCGTAACAGGATCCAATAAACAAAATACATAAATAACTAAAGTGAAAATTATTTATTCTCTTACTCATTAATCATTAAAAATAATATTATCACTATTACGACTATCAGCATTTATTAGTGACATAACTAATTCATCATCTTGATTATTAGGATAATCATTTGACTCATCTCTCTTTTCTTGTTCAACAATCTTGAAGTCTTCTTATCTTTTCTCTTATAGTTTTTTACTTTATTTTCCTTATTAATAATAATTTTTAAAACTTTTAAAATTTAAATCATAAATTAAATCTTCTTTAATTAAAAATTATAAATTTTGATTTAATTTTTGTATCGTATGATACACGATACAGATCGTATGATACACGATAGAGTATCATATCGTTCGATACAAATCCATTTCTGATATATCCCACTGTAACAGCCCGTTACGTACCGGTATTGTTAACATTAATTATGATATTAAGCGCAGTTACAATCACAGCAGTTCATTTATAAAAATGAGAGTAAACTTTTTCCGATTATTACGCGAACAGTAAAAGTATAAAAAGCGTAATAATAAAAAGCTGTGACCATAACTGAAACACTAGCGGAAGACTTTCTTAACTATTTATACACTTTATTTTATTACCTACAAGATACT